>BGPR01011598.1:14108-47946 GCA_013235015.1 Araneus ventricosus | reverse complement strand
ACTTGATGGATCTTCAGTGGAATCGGGTTTCGAACCTGGAACACTCCAGACCCAAAGCCTAGACCTTTCCACTAGTCTACCACGGCAAGTTTCGTTCATGACTCACGCTAGTGTGGTGGGACAGTACGCCTTTGGAGGGTTAGTTGCTGATTATTCTTCTGATTGGGTCTTGGGGTTATTGAGATTGTATTCTACAATTTCTCGGAGTGAAGAGTTGTCGTTTTTCTCTAGTTTTTCGAAGAACTTCTTTGAGAGATTTTTGTGGAAGTCTCTCACAGAGGCTTGCTGTATATCTTTCTCATATCCTTGTTCCTTGTAAACCTTGCCGTGTTACATATTCAGCGAGCAGTTTTATTTTGCTCTTTTCTATGGGTCTTAACTGTTGTGGCCCATATAGGTGCAGCGTAGCTAATTAGAGGCCGTAGTATGTTTTTCTAAATTAGAAGTATGGTGGTTTATGAGACCTGGGAGTCGCATTCAGTTATGGGGAATAATTTGGCTTTAACACATTTGTAGTTTCACTTGATTTTTTGAATGCGAATTTTGAAAATGACGTATCTATTGAGAGTTACGCCAATGTATACTGTTTCATTTTCAAGGCCTTGGAAAAATGAAACAGTATACCTGAAAAGCTATGATGGAAATTTCTTTCCCATCAGAAATAGATTGCTTGACATTTACTGATGTTTATTTGGATTTTATATTCGATTAGGAATATTTAAAGTGTTTGAAAGTAGTGAGTAATTTTCTCAGTGATTACATTTGGGTGTTTAATGATGTAAAGAAAAGCAGTGTCGTCTGCAATTAAGCTGATATTAGTTTCTTCGGTTTGTGGGATATCGCTGTTGTACAATTTCTCACTGCCATATTTAAAAAATGCGTTGCATTCAATATTTCGAAGTCGATGAAATAATAGCATATGGTTTTGCATATATTTATTCCCGACATAAAGAAATGTTTTAAAGGGTAGGATAGGAACAATTCCTAAGGAATAATGAATAACAAGTGAGAAAGCATTTAAATTTCATATAATAAAAATTTTGATATTCTCAGCATTTTCACGACAGAAATTTAAGGTTTAAAAGTTTATTTACAAAAACGAAAGATGATTTACAAATTGGGTTTTTTAAAGATTTAGATCATAAGACTCTGTCTATAAATGTATTAAAGCACTATAAACTTGCTTAAATGTTATATTAACACAAGTGAAAATCAGGAAACTCACTCCGTTTGACGCAGCATTATGCCGGAAATAGGTACTGGGTATGAAAGTTGTACATAACCTCAAATGATCAAAAAAGATATCTTGTTCATGCTCATTAAAGAGCTAGTATTCGAGAATTAATATAGCAATTAGCTCAACATAATAAATAAACAATACGTGACACATTAAATAAAGCAAAACAATTAGTTACGATTTGAAATAGGGATGGTATTTTCAGTGGCCATTCTGCCTCTTGAGTAGCGCTGCTTTTAAAACACTTCACTGAAAGTTGGACCGTGAAGAAAGTTATAATCTCTGTTGTTTTTGATTCTCCCGCCACTGTTAAAATCTTTGATTTAAGAGTAGCAGGTTCTAAAGTAATGATGAATTTAGGATAGACAGAAGTTACATCACCAATTCCATTCATTGTTATGCTTTACATCTTAAAAAATACTGTAAATTAATATAATAGTTAGAAATACAATAGATCCTCAAGAATCCGAACTTATTGGGCTGAACTCTGTTCGGATTCCGGAAAATTCGCATTATCCGGCAAATTTGGTAAAATACTATTGATATACCGAAGCAATAGAGTATTGTGCTTAGACGCTCTGTGAAAGAGTACGGAAAGAGCTAGCGGCGATTCCATACCGTGGAGCTATAGGCAAACAAGTTGAGGGAAGTAACATTGTGCTGGATTGATTCACGGTTACCAAGAAAACGGATGCAGAAAATAGCCAACTGGCTTAAAAGTGTCGGGTGTTAGCTTTGCATGTTGTTTAGTCTGCCCGAGTCAAGCCAGTGTTCGCTTCACTGATCTTTATGCGTTTCCTTACTGTAGCCTCTCATTGTTACATTGTGGCAAAGTGTTGATAGTGTTGACGTGTCTGTCAAGTGAATGAATAAATTCTTGTTGAAGTAAAGTACCACTTTCCTAATTGGCATATTTTCAATGTTAAAGATTCAAGATGAATATAATCCCGAGAAAAGTGCAGAAGAAGACGACTCAACAGGTCTCGTATCACGCGCAAATTCTGCTAAAGGACTTGAAGCAGCGTTTTTCTATGTAGAACAGCACACTGCCGCAACACCGACCGACGTGATGTTTATGCGGCGCTTGTCCAACATTGCACCATCGAAGAGGTTTAGTTCCATGCGTCATTCTTTGATATCAATTCAATTATTTCTATGAAGTTATTAACAAACATTAGCTTTGTTTATAATTCTTATTTGTTAATATTCCTTCATTTTTAACTAAAAAAATTCAGAAAATTAAAAACGATGTTCGTATTTTCCCAAACTCCGGATTATTTAGGTTCGTATTACCGAGGTACCACTGTTAGTGGTAATTGTCATTTCTTTGCATTTGATGAAAATATAGTTACATAATTCACCTAAAAGGGTTGTTAACAAGCGAAGAGTAAATTAATTATTTTTGTTGTTATTGTTTATTTAGAACACAGTTCTGATATGATTTTCGAGAAGATACTGACTAATACGCTAAATATAGAATTACACCTAATTTTTTCAGACAATATTTTTTTCTAGACATCTGCAAAAATGCATACTTGTTAAAAACAAAAAAAAATATGTACTACAATAATCATTCTTAAAAATTATCGGAAATTAACAGAGATAAGTGACCATAAGATCATAATAAGGTACAAATTTATTCAAACTCGCAAGTTAAGTAAAAACTTTACAAAGGTATATATATATATAATATGGTAATCGCAATTTTCAGAATCATTTATGTAAGAAATAACTGGAAACAATTTCAAAACTGTGAAATATTATATGAATTTCGAACCGAAATCTTAAAACAAAAGTCATAAAAAAATGTCATAAAATTTTATACTGATACCTAAAATTTAAATAAAAACTTATTATTATCATGAAAATGCCTAAATGAGCTCAGAACATTCTAGGGAAATTAATTTAAAAGACCTATCAAAGAAAAATTATAAAGCAATAAGATTGGTTTAACTGAAAAGTTTAAGTTCTGAATATTAAAGTGTTATGCAAAAATATTTTTCTCCGTTAATATTATACGAAGTTGTTGTGGAAAACATTAAAATTTTGATTAATATTTTTTAAATTTTAAGTCAAATTAAAATTTTAAGGAACCACTCCTTGATGAGCTCTTATACTACCCGAGAAGTAACTAAATGCAAAATTTCGTAGTTCTAGGTTCAACGACGGACGTATAGAGCATTGCTTTCTGTGCAATATGCATCTGTTTGATTTTTGTGTCACGGAAATTATACAAAGTATACCAGCATAAAAAATACTGTCTTGTCAAAAATTTGAATCAAGTGTTTCTCACTTTAAACTCTTTTCAAATGGAGACATTTCCAATTGTATTATTGCGTGAAGTCTATGTATTGTACATTAGAATGTAATATATTGGCGTGTTTTATGCAGAATGTGCAGTTGGGTTGTAAGAAAAGTCATTAAACTCGTAAATAAAAAACCAACAAAAAGGTTTGAACTTCTAATCCCAAACATCGTATTGATAAGTAGATAATATTGTAGGCTTCATTCGCCTGTCTTGTATTCGTTTGGTTTGATTGCGTGAATCTTTGCATTTTGTATATAGTGATTTTTGCAGAAAGAATACCAGACAAAATATATTATAAATTGATATAACTGAAATATTTAAGTTCGGAATATTAAATTGATATGGAAAATATTTTTCTCCTGTAATATACTACAAACTTATTCAGGAAAAACTTTAAAATTTCGACTAATATTTTTTTAAATTTTAAGTCCAATTAAAATTTTAGGGAACCATTTCTTGATGAACTCTTATACTACCCGAAAAGTAACTAAATGAATAATTTCGTAGTTCTAATTTCAAGGGCGGATGTATAGAACATTGCTTTCTGTGCATCATTCACCTATTTGTTTTCTGTATCGGGGAAATTATACAAAGCATACCAGCATAAAAATACTGTCATGTCAAGTCATCAAGTGTTTCTAACTTTAAACCCATTTCAAATGGGGACATTTCCAATTGTATTTTTGCCTGAATAAGTCTTTTGTATTGTCGAGATTTTATTAACTTTGACATTTTTCAGCTAAGCTAACCTTTAGCAAAGGCGGGATTATTTCGTTTTCGTACATTAATTTCCTTTCATAAACTTAGAAAATGCTTTAAGACGTTCACGCCGGCGTGTAACCACTGGTGGCTCACGCTTGAATGTACCATCGGGCGGTGTGTACTACCGGTGGCTCACGAAGAGCTTATCGGGTGGTACCACATAAGTTTTCCTTTTGCGCACATCGGCGCAAGATAAGACAAAAGCATTCTTAGATCTGCCGCCCGGTGGAAAGAATCGCAATTTTCATAGACGGCGTGAACGTCTTCCAAGTCACTTTTTCAAGTTCAGTGCCTTTATCATTGATATTTGGAGATTGTCTGAAGAAAAATTAACTGTTTCATGACTTATTTTTATTTTTAGAAGAGACCCTCTTCAACATCACGCCTTTTAGCTATCGCATTTGGGCTGAGTTTTATTGCGTCATTGCATTTCATTACTTTGGCCTATTGTTGAATCTTCTTACCCTGTTGTCACTCATTATACATTTTATAATCTTTTACGAACCTGATAATAAACCAAACTTAACACTTCAGCGTAAAGATATAAAATACTGTCTTTGAATATTTAATTTTAAAATTTGTAATCCTACAAACATTTTCTACACTGCTTTATATTCAAAATGACTTGTATAAAAAAATCTTTGTTCTCTCTTGTAGTTTTGATTCTGTGTAAAGCACATCGATATTTTATATGCTTTTATTTAATCTGATTTGCTTCATGATTGTAAAGATGGAATTTTGTAATCGACTTTTCGTTCTTTTTGGGATATGAACACTTGTGTATTCTTGATGACAATACACCTTTTTAATACTGTAAAATCGCTGTTAAAGGAACTCGGGTTAATCAAAACTCTTTTTATCTGTAATCTATCTGAAATCGCAAATAAAAAAAGACAAAAAAACCCACGAACTTTTCTGCACAAAAATAATCACGAATGCGAGATTTTTTTGCAACGGTATTCCACTTTTTCCTTCCAAGCCTCCCTAAGAAGGTCAGTAAGTAATTGTAGAATACTAAAAATAAAATTAATGGGTAGTAACAATATTAATTACAATATGGATTACCTGTTCCTGTCAGGCGCATTTTGCCCGAACTCGTCAGCGTGAGTATTGTACCGACGGAGGATGAACTTTAATAAGGAACATAACTATAACCTGCGAAGGGAGAGTGTGTAATATTTTTAAACTCAAAACATTTCAGAACTACATACTGCAATTAGATACAAAATAGTGAAAGGTTATCATGGCTTAACCTAAAAAATCATTATCCGAAACGTTTGGCCCTCTCTTTAGTTCGATTAACCGGGGTTGTACCGAATTTTCAAAGAGATATTAGTTAATTGATTGAATTACGTTTTGATACCATACTGGAAGCGCCACCTGGTATTGAATTTGTGAATTTTATTTCAAGATTTCATGATACTTTTAATAGCAATTATTAATTAAAACTTCAAAAGTAAAAAAAATCAACTTTTTAAAAACACTTATGATTGTTTTAAAATTACTTTTATTAAATTTTCTTGATATCTGATGAACAAAGTACACTGTTAATTTATAAATTCACGGAAAACGTTGTTTTCCCAATCTAAAAACTTTCCGTTTCGAGGATTGTTTCTTTCGAATTTAGATTATTTATTCGGATCAGAAGACAACGTGAACTCTAATTTTTGTCATCAGTTCGGATGTAAGAATCCGAACTTTATATATATATAAAACAACAGGTTATCTTAAACAGGTAGAAATGTTGCGTTTCAAAGAAATTTATATAGGAAAAATTAAAATTATAATAGTGGTAAATCTTTAGTAACCAAGTCTAAGCACATCGAAATCTTTTGTTTTGCTACACCCTTTTATAATGTATCTTTGGAAAATGGATACAGATGTGAATGATTCTGAGTCAGATCTGTTCAAGGAATTTTAAATCATTTCGGAAGATATTTGTCAGTCTTCGGAATTAGCCTTTCACCGGAGTTAACTCTAGAACTACATGCGCTGTTTTCAATTTATGAATGTTCAGGCCATTGCCTTCTAGTTTCAGTTCTTGAGAAAACCATTTTGAAACATGAAAGTTGACATTAGTGTTCAAAGTTTTAAAACTCTAGCGAAATGCAGTAATTGAAAGTTTGTTACAATACTCCATCTGTATAATCATGAATTAAGTCAAGTTGTTTATGGTTACAAGTGCATTATAAGAAATTATTCTCACAAAAACTTACATGCTGAAATTAGATTGCCCTTCAAGTTTGAAATCATTAAAATATTTCGACGTGAATTTTTTCTCATTACTTTATTCGCAGGGTTGTTTTTCCCAGAATACCAACCATAGCCTAGAGCAGAGCTGTCAGGGGGTGCAGCAAAAATCAACAGCATTATATATATGTGATATCGAAAGAAAGGGTTTTAAGACTATAACTGAAACCAAAATTTACCATTACACCTAGGAGAGTGCAAGACTAAAAGGAAAACTCAGTTAAAGAACAATTAAATTTCTTTATTTAAAGCAAACTTATATGAGGAAAGTTATTTACATGCAATTTACAAGGGAAATGATTTGTGCAAATGATAGATTTAGGAAAGGGGTTTTAACAACGAGAGTTAATACTACGTAGCTGGATGAGAAAACACTTAGAATATACATGAGAATATACACTCTGGTATTAATTACTTACCTAGCTACGTAGTATTAACTCTCATCATGTTAAAACCCCTTTCCTAAATCCCCTATCATTTTTACCAAATCATTTCCCTTGTGAACTCTATGTAAATAACTATCTTCATATATATGTTTGCTTTAAATAAAGAAATTTAATCCTTCTTTGACTGAGCTTTCCTATTAGTCTTGCTAACTTTTGGTTTCAGTTTAGATCTTAAAGCACTTACTTTCGATACCATAAATAGTTGCCTTCGGCCGGAATAGGGAAACGTTTCATTACCACGAATATACACATTTTTCAGCGTTATTTTTAAAACGCAATATAAAATTATGTATTATAACTCGGAAAACTGTCTTTCACTTTTTAATTATTTATTTTTCCAGTATTAAAAAATTCTCTAGCTATTTTAAATATAAATTCACTGTCCACTTCATTTTTTAAAAAATCCATTAAAAAATCAAAATCGCTTTTACCTTGTGTATCGATAACTAAATGTCTATGTCTATCCCACATTTTGACAATGCCCATGGGCAATGCTGATTCAACTAACAGAAAAAGAATGTCCGCGCATTTGTCTTTTGTGAGAATCTAATGAAAGGATTCGGGTTTGCAATTTGTCATATAATGAGGATGGTTCATATTCATTTTTCGATATGGCGATTTGCAACAGGTCCCTAATACACTTATGTCAAAACACTTTCTTTTCCAAACCTCTCTTTGAGAAACTCCACTGCTTTCTTATGGTTTCAGGCCGTAGCGGGAAATCTTTCTACGATATCCCTTGAGGTTGAACCGGGCACTGTGCTCTGAATGAGGTACTGGTATTTGTCACGGTCGTCTCTACTGGCTTCCTCGTGGAGGTTTTAGAACTGAGTCCAGAAATTAAGCCATTCTCTCGGGTTACCGTCAAAACTGGGCAACTGAATCTCGGGTAATTTGTATTTCGATGCCGAATCAGTATAATAGGGAAAATCTTCTATTTTTTAGCGGTTACCGCTAAATAACGTTTGTTTTAAAAGCTATATATTTTTCCTCATAGCTTTCACCCGCACTGTGCTCTTTATAGTATTCCTCTTGGTACAGTTTTCTTGTTGAATAAAATCTAATAGCTTCGTATCACACTCCTTCAGTTGTTTGAACCTTTTGGACAGTTACTCGTAATTGACTTCGACATCCGATGTCTTTAATTGGGTGCAAGCAAGAAGTGCTTCTAGATAGTTCGCGTAATAGCGCTTCGTAAAGTAGAGCGCTTTTTTCAGCGCGTCCATTGCTGATCCTAATTTTGATAAGCCTCAATATCAACGGATTTATACATAATAAAACTAGATTCGCCGTGTGTAGCTTTAAAAACAACGAACCATATAAAAACTACGTATATAAACTGAATCCAATAAATTCTTTATTTCACGCCGAGTTGGATGTGAATGACTTCGCTGCCGGATGGGCTCTAGAGCATAATCAACTGGTGAATATTCATTCTGATAGACAGCCCTCAATAGAAGCAATTAAGAGAGCAGAGCCCAAATCGGAGTTTGTAAATAATAATAAAGAAAAGAGTTATAGTTAAAGACGGTTGGTTAGCTCGACCTGGGTGAAAGCTCATGCCGGTAACCCAGGTAACAAGCGGACCGACTATCAGGCAAAGCTGGCCACCACAATAGGGAGTATTTAGATCTTCCTGCCCCATATTCATATGTCCAATTGAAAATCAAACAGCTTATAATTCATGAATGGGAAAATTATTAGAACCAACACAACTCAAGTTCTATTATTCGAGTCAGGACATTCATGGACAAAGTGGACAAAATTTTTTTAATCAGTAATAAATATTTAATATACTTTCTCAGTGAGCATGGTCTTTTTCCGACCTATTTACATATATTTCATCTATTGAATTCCCTAAGTTGTTCTTGTGGTCAGGTGGGCGATGCAGATCATTATATATTTGACTGCACGCTCGCCAAAGAATTCCACCTCAAGAATCCTGCAGAGCAAAACAAGAAGATATGGTTTAAAAATTTAATGCATAGTAAAATGATAATAAATTATTTATATTAGTAACTATCAACGATATATATTAACCATATACTATTAGTAACAACATTTGTAATTCACTAAAGGGCCCAGAGTTAAATGTGCTTTTAAATGATTTTAAGATATCTTTACTCTTTTACTTAAAACACCTTGATTAAAAAACTTTAGGTGGGTTGTCCCTAAGTTTTTAGCACTTTATTAACGTAGTTAATTTTAGCTGATTATATTGTTCTTAAATTAAGCCTAGACTAATTAAAATGTTTTAGAGTCCTAAATTTTATTGTGCACCCTTTCACACTTGGGGAATCCCAATTGCTTCAATTCAATTCAATGCAAAAATTCAGAAAAGAAATTTACACCAAATTCTCCGGAGCAAACTCAAGGTAATACAACTTGTTGAACATGAAAACGAAATCATAATTAATCGTAATTATTTCTTCATTTTTAAAAAAGCTTGTTTATATTTTAATATAAACTAAAATGTTCATCATTAAATATGCATGATACCTTCTTGAAATTTAGAATATTTATTTACTTTTTCTGAAGTATATTTTTCCAAGCACAAAATTAATAACTACCATACTAAAAGACCATGTAAGAAATTCCTTATAATTACATTTGATTTTTTACTTCGTATCAATGTATAGACATTTTATAAAACATAATTAACTCCCCTCCTTTGGCGACCAGCTTTTTCGCTCGGAATAATGTTTCAGCGGCAATTGTGGCTTCTAAACCGAAATGATTACAGCCACATTAAATTCCATATAATAGAATTACGTCACGTTTCAATTTAGAGCAGCGCGTTTTATTCAAAGAGGAAAGTTTGGTTCAAAATTACAAATATTATATACCACATAGAGTTTCCATGTGCCGCACCTCTACTCAGCATGAGACAGTACACTAATAGAGCTTTATAAATCAGATACTTTAAGTTATAAGAAAAAATAATAAAAAAAACAACAAGAATAAATAAATAAAGTAAGCAACGAAAGTGTGGCATTCAATTAAGTTTCGGTTCTGGAGGGAGAGTAAGAAGTTTTGGAATTGCAGCATTGAAAGTAATGGTTTAATTGAGCAGAACCAAATTACTAACTTAGGAATTGGCAAGTTTCATGTTCGTCACTTCTATGTTCTCATCATGTAACTTTTGCATGATGAGAACATAGAAGTGACTGCATGCAAACTGCATGCAAATTTTGCTAATATAGATGGTAAATGGTGATGCTTTAAACGTTGCGCTGCATGGGGGAACTATTATAAATTTAAATAATATTAATACGATTAAACTTTCCTGAGCCATCACCTACAGTTAAAACGGCTGAAAGTATATTTTGCATTCAAATGAATCTCATTTTTCAATGAACATGCTGAAAAGCATTGCATGACTCGTAGAAACGTCTGATACTTTTTGTGAATAAATGTGTTTTAAATACTTTCTCTTCGTACATACATATTGAAATTACCTCAGACAGATTTAACTTTTTTAGTGTAGAATTGACGTTCACATACTTTCAATAGTATGTTGAAAAAATGTAATATTGCCTCTAGTTGCAACTTCATAAATATTCTGAATAGGCCAAATTGTATTTAAAGCCCACCTTTTATTTCGTATATATTTCACTTTTTATAATATTTTGTACTCGATACAAATAAACACTGAATTTCCTTTTTATGAGGACAGGATATCTTAAAGAACTATATGTATAAAATTTGGTGTGTTCTACTAACACCCATGTTGTAACTTCCTATCAAGTTCTGAAGATAATTCGTCAACGGACTCAGACAATTTTTCTTAAATCTTAATTTCTTTCACTAAACAAACTATATATAAAATAATTGTCATATTAAAAAATTTTAACATGAGATTTGAAACTCAGGTTGAATGAAAATATAAGTAATTAATTTCTGTATGTACTTATGAGTTCCCGATTGTGTTTAAAGAAAAGATAATTTACATTTTTATTTTCTTTGGTTATTTATGTCAGATACAGTAAGGAATATACATATTTAAGCGAGCTAGAGTGGCAATAAACGTTTTTAAAATTTAGAAAATGGAATGAAAACAGCAAGGCAAACTATCTTCCATCGTGAAAGAATTTTGTTGAAATTGAGAATTGCATAAACAAGCCATTCTTGATGTAAAATATCCAACTTAAGAATTCAAGAAACAACAATATCAAAGAATATTCGAATTTAAATCCATTTTGTCATAAAAATGATTATCATAAATGGATTAAGATCTTCAAGTTTATACCTATTGCATATAATTTCAGATGGCTCGCATTCCATCTGTGATATAAATATTGTCCTTTGCCATTCTACTAAAACTGTTGTGGGTATGTCTTGTCAGTCTTCGAATAGACAGGAGGTACATACTGATGCAATGAAAGTAAATGTAGGATAGTTCGGTGAGTAATATTCTAAAAGTCATTAAATTTTCTTTGTCCTGTTGCAGATATCATTAGCTTATTTGGTGGTAGTTCATCCATTTCATCAATCCTTGCAATTACCTCGATTATTTACTATTAGCTGGTATATCAGGTATTGCTCGGGATGAAAATATTTTCATTGTTTTATTAATAAAGAAGTCATTGTTTAATTGTCACAAAACTGTCACCAAATCCTTCCTTTATCTTCAATATTTGTGAAAAGAATTTATTCGTATGATACAACAGAGGCTACGGTTCTGTACTATAAAGGGAAACTTAAATTAATCCAATTGTGCTGATTTTGATGTTTATATCGTATTAGCATAATCCCGACCGCATTTTCCGATTGATTAGTTTCCTAATTAGTAGGTAAGAAAAAAGGAACGAGATTCATTTTCCTCTGGAATTTCTTTTGGCTTTAATGTAAAATTTTTGAAATTTGTTCCTTACGACAGTTTACGTCTCACGTACAGAATTATGATAGCAAATTATGAAGCAGAGAAAGGATTAATGTGGAAAATGATAAAACTAAAGATTTGAAAAAGCAAGCTCATATTACGGTACTAAAATGTTGAAAATATTCTTACAGATCTGCAATTTTGCTGTGAAGAACATATGCCGAATTTCATCCATGTAGTTTGAATTTTAGTCTTATTGCTTTCACATACACACAGGAAAAAAAATAAAAAACACTTTTTTTAAAGTTTGTAAGAACTAAACAAAAAGAATCATCCAAATCACATTTTTCAACAATTAAAATACTTTCTCTTTGTATGTATCGTATATTAGAAAGTAAAAAATTGGCATATTGCGTGCGGAATGTATGCATTTGGGATGCAAGGAAAGTCATTAACTATAAAAATAACACCAAATTCTGTTTTTACACTCTTAAATAAAAAACAAAAACAATTTTTGAACTTCTAATCCTAAACATCGTAGTTTATAAGTAGATTATGTTATAGGCTTCATTCGCTGGTCATGCATTCGTTGGCTTGATTGCATGAATATTTGCATTTTGTGTCTAATGATTTTTACATAGCGCGATTTAACGAAAGAATGCCAGGCAAAAAATATTATAATGTTAATGAAAGCGAAAGTTAGAATTAATGTCCAATAGAAAGCCTTTTTTTATTCCAACGTTAACAGTGTCAAATGCAAGCGAGGGAAAGATTTGATGAAACAATAAAATCGGCGTGAATTTCATTCCCACAAAAAGAATTATTACAAATTGTGTTTCAAATTAATTTTGAGATTAATTTTGAGAATATTAAAGTGGTATGAAAATTATTTTTCTCCGATAATATAATACGAAGTTATTGTGGAAAAGCATTAAAATTTCGATTAATATTTAATTAATTTTAAGTCCAATTAAAATTTTAAGAATCCATTTTTTGACGAGCATTTATACTACCCGAGAAGTAACTACGTATCAAATTTTGTAGTTCTATTTGTATTATATGATATTTGTATCGCTGAAATTATAGAAAGTATACTAGCATAAAAATACTGTCATGTTAAAAAAATGCAGTCAAATGTTTCTCAGCTTAAACTCTTTTAATAAGGGTACATTTCTAATTGCAATATTGTGTGAAAATGTCTTTTATATTGTCGAGATTATATTTACTTTGGCAATTTTCAGCTAAGCTTACTTTTAGCCTAGGCTGGATTCTTTCGATTTTGTATATTGATTCCTTTTCATAAACTTATGAAAAGATTTAAAACCTTCATGCCTGCGTGTAAACACTGGTGGCTCAAATTTAAACGTGCCATCTGGCGGCGTCTGCCAATGGTGGCTAAAATTTAAACGTGCCATCGGGCGGCGTTTGCCAATGGTGGCTAAAATTTAAACGTGCCATCGGGCGGCGTCTGTCAATGGCTCACGGAGATCTCATGGGATCGTACCACAGTTTTATTATTTTATTAAATTATTATTTAAGTTTTATTATTGCGCACCTATAAGGGCAAAGCTTTCTCACAGCATCCACCCGGTGGAAAGAAAAGCAATTTTCATAGCTGGCGTGAACGTGTTATGCAAAGTTCACTGCTTTTATCACTGATATTTCGGTATTTAATAAAAATGTAACTTTTTCATGACTTCTTTCTATTTTCAGAAGTGACCTTCTTCATCATCACACCTTTTAACTATAGCATTTGGTCTGAGTTCTAATGCGACATTGCATTTCATTACTTTGGTCTATTGTTAAACCTTCTTAGCCTGTTGACACTCATTATACGATATTTTATGATCTTTCACTAACCTGACAATAAAGAAAATACCTCAGAGTAAGGACATTCAACTTAAATATTGTCTTTGAATTCTTAAAGTTAAAATTTGTAAACCTTCAAACATTTTCTAAACTGCTTTATATTTAAAATGACTTGTATAAAAAAATCTTTGTTCTCTTTTGTAGTCTTGATTTTCTGTAAAGCACATCGACTTTTTATATGCTTTAAAATTATCTGATTTGCTTCGTGATTGTAAAGATGGAATTTTATAATCGATTTTCCGTTCTTTTCCGGATATGTACACTTGTATATTCTTGACGAAAATACACCATTTTCAAACAGTAAAACCCCTGTTATCCTAAATAGGAATAATCGAAATCTGAGTTATCCGTAATGCATATGAAATATTAAACCCAAATTTAAACGGAAAAAACGACAACTTTTCAGCAAGGACATAATCGCGAAAGCGAGATTTTTTGCAACAGTATCCCAATTTTTTCATCGAAGCCTCTTCAAGAAGGTCAGTGAGTAATTTTAAAATGCTAAAATTAAAATGAAATGGGTAGTAACAATAATATTTACGATATTGTTTACCCATTCCTGTCACGTGCAATTTGTTCGAACTCGCCAGTGAGTATTGCGCGGACGGAGGGTTAACTTTAATAAGAAACATAAGTGCAGCCTAAGATGAGAGAGTTTTTAATTCTTTTACACTAAAAACATTTCAGAATTACATACTGCAATTAGATACAAATGGCTGATAATGGCTTGACCTAAAAAATCATTATCCGAAATGGCTCCCTCCTCTTTAGTTCGGTTAACCAGGGTTGCACTGTATTTTCAATACTATATTATTATTGAACTGACTCCAACTCAACATTTGATTTGACTGGAAGAGCCACCGGGCAGTAAATCTGAGAAATTGGTTTTAACATTTCATGATACTTATAATAACATTTATAAATTAAAACTTAAAAAGTAGAAAATAATTCAAACAAAAAATTCTAGTTTTTAAAAACGCTTCGTTTCAGTGACCTAAAAAGTGTTTCTATTAAACTTTTCTTGAGACGAAGTGTAATATTAATTTACAAATGAATGAAAAGCATTTTTTTCTCAATCTAAAATCATTCTGCTTCGCATATTGTTTCTTTTGCATTTTGACAGTTCATCCGGAACAAAAAAATTTGTCAACTCTATTTATCGTTTACCAGTTCGGATATAAAACCCAAACTTTATATAAAAGTCTAGCTATAGCTCTGCGGAGCCGTAGCGTTCATCCGGAACAAAAAAAATTGTCAACTCTATTTATCATTTACCAGTTCGGATATAAAACCCAAACTTTATATAAAAGTTTGGCTATAGCAATGAGGAGTCGTAGCGGCTTGTTTTAAGAAATTTATATAAGAAAAATATTAATTAAAATAGTGGTTGCGCTTTAATAACCTCGTCTAAGTACATTGAAATCTTTTGCTTTGCTACGTCCTTTAATGTATAATGTATCTTTGGTAAAATGGATACAGATGTGAATGATTCTGAGTCAGATCTGTTCAAGAAATAGTAAATCATTTCGTAAGATATTTGTCAGACTTCGGAATTTTCCTCTTACGGAGTTAACACTAGAACTACTTGCGCTGTTCTCAATTAATGAATTCTCAGGCCTTTGCCTTGTAGTTTCAGTTATTGCGAAATACCAATTTCATACATGAATGAAGACAGTTTTGCAATGGAAAATAACTCGAATTCGAAAAAATTATCTTCTGCATAAATAACACTGAAAGGCGAATATTTTTGTACTTTACAGAAAGGCAAACTACTGATAACATTTCTTAAAATCTTGCTTATAAATGATATGAAGCGTAAGGAAGGTTCTAGATAAAGTTTCGTGACGATTAAATAAATAATTAATTGTTAATTAAAACTATTCTTAAGTTGAAGCTCTCATACTGACGAACTGATAATTCTAAATAGCGTTATAAAGAGTTACATAGCTTGCCGAGATTAAAGTTTATTATTAATACCTTATAAAGAAAGTTATGTCTCGGCGGTTTTTAAAAATTATTTGCTTAAATTGATATTCTGATTTTAATTATAAAATGTTTCGGATTATAAAAGGATTTCGTTTATTATAATATTTTATATAACATTAATTTCTGACATTAAAAATAACTGACACTTTTCTAAACGCTTGTCGAGGAATTCGTCATTTCTTCTTTTCCGATCTCCAACCAAATCAGGATGTAAGAGGTCTAGAACTATCCTGAATCATCTTTTCATTAGAAGTTCGGCTTGGCTAATATCTGTTGTTGCAGATGGTGTAATAAGTTGGGTAAGAAGAAAACTTTTAAGTCGATGATTCCAGTCACCTGAAATTATTCTCTGTAAAGTGTCCTTAATTGTCTGGAATACGGCGCCACAAAAATATTGTTGCAAAAAGTCTCTCTGTGGTGTATGGTGTAAACAGTCCAACACGCAGGATGAGATGAAGGTTTATTTACAAATATGCAGGAAAACACGTAACACAGGTACAGGAAACAATAGTCCTTGCACAGATTACCAATGTAAATAGACAGCAATTCACAGGTAATGACAGTTCAGCACTTTGATATCTAACAGCACAAACAGTCAGCAAATAACTAGTAACGACAATAGCAGCTCAGCTCACCAGCTGATTAGCTCACACAGCGGACAGAACTCCGAAGACGTTCGCGCTTCAAAGAGAAGTAACCAGTCGTTCGAAAGACGCTGTTGTGGTCCAAACGCGGTCTTATATACTCTCCCCGTTAGGCCGTGACGTCACATAGAATTTTCATGAAAATCCTAGATCTCGGCCCCTAATAGAAATATCGAGAAAAGGGTTGCATTTTCGGATATAATCTATTTGTCGCCAAGGTCGCCAAACTTCTCGCCAAGTCGCCAAAATGGTCGCCAAGTTTGTCGCCAAGGTCATGCGTGCTACGAGAGCCGCTGAGGTCACTCCATGCTTCACCTTGTAAAACCCTCTTCCCAACCATAAGATCTGCATTGCTGGGAAGCGACTTTCCATGACTGTAACAATATGCCCTATTTCCTTTTTAAAAAGGAAGTTCTGAAATTTTTCTGAGATATAATGACTAACATTATTGGATTCCACTGAATCTGGCATGCCAAGAGTTGCAAAAATTTCTCTCATGATTTTCATAGTAGCATTTGAAGTAGCTGAACCTGAACTCAAACATTTCACTTCTAACCATTTTCAAAATGAGTCTATAAGCAAGAAAAACATTTTGCCTTGTCAGGGACCAGCAACGTCAATATGTACCCTTGACCATGGCTGTGTAGTAACCTCCCGCGGATGAATAGGATAACGTTGTAGAGCATGTCTAATTTGTTGACACGGTTCACATACACCAATACGGTTTCTAATATCTTCTTCGATCTTTGGCCAACAGACGTAACAACGGGCAGGCGTTTTAATTGCTTCAATTCCTGTATGATAAATATGGAGTTCATCTAAAATTCTTCCGCGTAATACTTCGCATATGTCTACTCGGTTTCCTTATAGCAAACAATTTTTATGAACAGAAAGTTCATGGCGATTAAGGCAGAAAATTCTAAATTCTTTTGCACTTTCAGAGCATCCTTTTAGAATCCAATTTAATACTGGAGATAGCACGGGGTCTCTTAAAGTTGACTGAGAAATTTCATCTGTTTTCACTGGTCGAGTATGCAATTCTTCGAGAACGAATACCTCAAGAGGTGATGGGATATCTGTTTCTGAAGTCTTTAGAGGAAGACGACTCAGATCATCAGCATTTTATATCTTTCTTCCAGAATGATGAATGATAGCAAAATCATAAGCATTTATCATCTGATACCAACGCAACATGCGCGGTGAAAGTATATCAGGAGTAAGCTTCATTTTATTGAAAAGTCCCAGGAATGGCTGATGATCTGCAACTAGATTAAATGTATGTCCGTACAAGAAGTAATAAAATTTCTTACCACCCTTCTTTATCTAGTTGAGAATAATTCCTCTCTGCCGAGGTTAATGTTATGGAAGCATACGCATTTGGAGCTTCATTACGATCCTTTAAAACTTAACTTTCACCATATGACGATGCATGTCACATTAAAATGATAGGAAGATTTTTATTGAAAGGAACTAACACATTATCTGAGGAAAAAAGCTCCTTTACATCAGCTAATGTTTTTTCATGGGTAGAAGTCTATTTCTATTCTGCATTCTTTTCTAATAATCGGTGAAGAGGCTCAGCTGTAGTAGCTTTGTTTTTTAAGAAACTGTGATAAAAATTCAGCTGACTCTAAACAATTGAAGCTGGAGTTTGCTTTTAGGACGCAAGGCTTTATGAATTGCCCTGCCTTTGGAACCGACGGATGGATTTCTGAAGCATCGATTACAAAACCCAAAAAATCTGCAGCTTTAGTTCTGAATATACTTTTGTTCTTATTAGCTCGTATTCCCGATTATGACTATCGTTCTAGCACTACACGTAAATGTTAACATAATTCTTCCTCAGTTGCTGCAAAAATAAGGGCATCATCAAAATAAGGCAAGGCACCGGAATTCCTCTCAGAAAATCTTCTATGAAATGTTTGAATTAACACGGAGCAACATTCACACGAAATTATAAACGATTCACCTTTACTGCTCCCCTGTACGTTAAAATTGTCTGAGCATAAGGCAAAAGAATCATCAATTCTTAACTTTAAATAAATCTGAGCTAGATCTATTTTTGCAAAGAATTTTCAATCAGCTAAATTGGCCAAAATACGATTGACTGAAGATATAGATGGCTATATATATATGACTATATATAGATGACTATATATGATGGTGGCTATATATGATGATGACTATATATAGATGACTGTATATGATGATGACTATATATAGATGGCTTTTCAAGGCTTTATTAATTGTTACTCTGTAATCAGCGAAAGTTGAATTTCTCCATATTGTTTGATTATTGGCACTACATTACTACTCCATTTTGGGTTTCAGATGGGTTCCAACAGATATTAATCCGAAAGCTTATTGATAGCAACATCAACTTTTCCCTCGTTCCAGGCGGAATATTTCTTAACTTAAAAGAGATACGGGGGAATTTAGGATCAGCGGGTAAAGAAATTGCTGGACCTTTATATGATTCTTAAACTCCAGGAAGAAACATCTTTTAATTCTTCAAGAACAAATTCTATATGAACTTCAGTACGGTAAACGCCTGTTAACTTTATTCATAATGGCTTTCACCAGTCCATTCCCAGGAGATTTGCACGCGAGCCCTCAGTAATAAATAATCGCAATTTACACTTAAAGTTAGCATAACGCACATTTACATAACATTGCCCTCGAATACGTATTGGAGATTTTTAATAGTCACATAACTGAAATAAGAGAAACAATTTTGGGTTTCTGATTTAGCCAAAAACGATCTAGTTCATCTGAAGAAATGATACGTTAATCAGAAACCGAATCAATTTCCATTATACATCCACCTTCCCCTAACTGGATGGAAACGTTTCGCTTCATTTGTATATATTTTGGATTCTCCATATTGTTCAAATTATAGATAGCAACATCTTTGTTTATAGTTTTGCTTTTTAAAGCATGAGTTGATGAATTTTTTGCAAATGCCCTGCGCGAGGCACTGTATCATAAGGGAATGTCTTGCGTTTGGCCCCACAAGCACGTTCAGTAAATCTGTTTTCTTACAAAACCGGCAAATGACATCTCTAAATTAACAAGAGGAACGGTCATGATGACCCCAACATCAGTAACAACTAACATCAGTTGACTCCATTTTCGGTTTTAGACTGATTGTTACTTGATTTCTGAAAAGATCTATTATTATTGTTATTATGTCGAATTCAAATTGTAGAATTACCGGAATTTAATTTTTGAGAATGAATATGCTTAGCTTGTTCCGCGGCAGATTCGTCTGCAACAGCCTTCGAAAATGCTTCGTTAAAAGTAAGCTTTGATTCAGCTAACAATTGTCGCTGTAATGCTTCATCTTTTATGCTTGAAACTAATTGACCACGCAACCGTTCTGTCAGCGTGGTGTCGAAATTGCACTCTTCCTCCAATCGGCGTAACTCAGTTACGTAAAAAGAAACAGTTCCGTTTTTACGCTGCATGCGTTCTTGAAATTGAAAATGGCGATAAATTTCAGAAGAAGTGGGTGTAAAATTTTCTTTAAAATTTTTTATTAAATCGTTATATGATTTAGTTGAAGGAGATTCTGATTCCAATAATGAAAGTAAAACACCAAGAGTTTTAATTCTCAACACAGCCAATAATACCACTCTTTTCTTTTCAGCATTAGTTATTACATTCGTTTTAAGAAAAGAAATTAATTGTTCTGTATAATTATCCCATGAGATAGGATTAGACACATCGAATTCGTCAATAGACACAATGGGGAACTTCAGCATTTTTTCATATCTTTTAATCGATTTAAAATGCTTCAAAATGAACAATAACATTTAAAAAATCTAGGCTGTTTTTCTTTTCTCAAAATTTGCAATCGAAGTTCGCCTCTGAGATTTTCGGGGGAAAAACGATCCATTCTGGCGCGAAACGGGTCTGAAGTGATCTCTCCGCAAACAGCATTGAGCTTAGGCTTATTTCCCTTTCGCTTTTTTTTTCTATATTTTCCGACCATCCCATCAGATAAAATAATGTCGAAAAGATACAAGTATTGTATTGTTCCTAAATGTGTTGATACAACTATAACTGCACCCTATATAGCCTTGAATACGATATCTGTTTTGTTTTGAATATACGTATAAGGTGAGATTAACAGCAAAAAATAAAAGTTATTTATAAAGTAAATAATTAAATTTAAATAGTTATTTTCTCACTTAATATCCTACTTTTCTTGATTACATGAAATATTTTGTTCCCCCATATCAACATCACAAACCAGTGTGAAAAAACAACTTTGAATTCAATATCTCTTCTCTTTTGAAAAGAAGTATGAGGGTATAAGGTAATGTTATCGGCAAGAAGAAATGGATATTTTCAAGCAAATAGTTAAATTTAATTAGTTTTTTCCCTCTATCCCTCCACTTTTTGATTACATGTAATTTATATTTTAACCCCCTTTGAGAGGCTGACCAACCTCCTTTAATATTTTTTAGAAAAAAACCTTGCTCTTGTTATCTCACTGCATAAATTATTTCATTAGATATTGGAATGTTTTCTATTTTTTAAAAAAATTACAGTACCATTGAAAATTAAATAGAATATCTTAAAAATAAGTTTAAATTCATCACTTTTTTGATGATGAAATTCGTTTTCAATTGTCGTGCAAGCAATAATTCGCAGACATAATTTTGATGCAAAATCAATTATTTATATTCATTTAGATTCAATGAATATATTCCAATAAAAAGTAATCTCCAGAAAGTCAATCCTAGTTCGGTCGCATTTCGTCCTGTTCGAATAATATTATAAATTTATATAGGTTTCTTTATATAATTTATTTTAACCACATTTTAAAGTAAATACTATTAACCAGTATCTTAAAATTAAAACTGGCACAAAGGAAATAATTTATATACTTCACAGCATAGTAAAATAAAACTATATAAAATAAAATTAATTTTTCAAAGGCGCACATGTATTTTTAAAAAAAATGTACTTGAATTTATTTTGAGGGGTACTTCTGAAATAAATATATTCTTTTTTCGGTGTGTGTATGTGTAAGCATGCGAAATTTCACAGATCGTATGCAAAAGCAAGTTCTTAGTTTTTCACTCTTTCTTGTTAGACAGAAATTGCATCGTCTTCTCGGAATGTCCGAGATCCCCTCTTCAATTTTTTCGCTACCTGATACTTTCGAAAACATGTCTATTGTGTATAGTATATAGCTTTAAAGCTTCTTTCTGGTTACTGAATGTATTCAAGGGAAGCTCTAAAAAGTTTTTCTTCGTGAGATAATTTACGACTGGCGGAGTTTTTCCAGATGCGCTGTTGTCCGGTTGAAATACATTGCCATCATTGTGGAATCATTCCTAGGCAAATTATCGTATTTCCCTTGTACGAACCAGTATCCATTATGAAATTAAACGTAAAATAGTAAGAAAAAAGTCTAAAACTTCACTTCTAAAATATAAGTTAATATAAACGCCTGAGATCAAAACATGCCACAAATGTCGTGAAACAGAAGTATGCGAAGAATGGCATCGTTCACGTCAAAATCTACTCAGCAAATGAGAGTGCATTTCGGATTGCATCATCATTCCTGCTATTTCAGTGCATCTTTCGCCCTCAATATTTAAAAAAATAAAATTTTATGTAAAATTTCACTTGCATATTTGAAATACGAATGACTTTTTCTATAAATACGGATTGCTTTCAATCGTTTTTAAAAAAATGCTGAAGTTTCCCATTGTTGACATAATGAACGCTATCAGGTTCAAAGTTCCAAAACGAAAGTAAAAGCTCAGGAAAAATAAATAACACACTTACAGTTCAGTAGAATGCTTTGCCAGGATGAATCCGTATCCCATCCCAGTCGCCTATTATGTTGTATTTTGTGATCATATTTAGTCATTAAATACCAAGAACGATCATCTGTATTCTATAGAACTTTTAATAACACAACAAACAAACAGCTCGAATACAAACGGAAACTAGACAACAGTTAAACACACAGTCAGTGGCGAATCCAGGGGGGACTATAGGACTGCAGCCCCTCCCAGAGCTAAACCAGAATTCTTGAATTTATTTAAAATCACTACAATTGTTGGTTCTTAATTCCCTTTTCTTTAAAAATATAATAAACACATGACAACATTGTTTTCTGGCTTGACAGGCTCGAAAATTTTCCTACTTTTCTTGTCATTCCACCTGTACATAGCTTTTTTTTGGCAACTTATTTCACTGTATTTTTTATTAAATTATCGAAAGTATTGTAGTGTTCTTTATGATTCTTATTGTCATGTGAGTAAAGTTAAAGTGTTTTGGTCTCCATAAGCCATGAGGTTTGATATTCGTCATGGCGATACAAAATTTTTATGACCTCAGCCCCTCCCAGACCCGAATCCTGGATTCGCCACTGCACAAAGTTATAGTTTCAGAAATGAAAATAATTAGATTACAAGAGTTTTCGAGAAATATAAGAAACCATCTTCCAGTGTGAAGAATCAAGAATTCAAAAGAATTATTCTTCATTTTTGTAACTATTTTAATCTTCATGAATGTTGCATCACCAAGAAAACCTTTTACTATCATTTAATCGTATTAGAAATCTGTTTCGTTAATAAATTCAGCATAATAAAAAAATTAGAAAAGTTTTGTAGCATAATTTTATTACTGCACTAAATGCAGAAAACACTCTTCTATCAAAAATTTGGTGGTCAAAACAGAAATGCTAAAAGCGTAGAAATATGATATAAAACATCATAAGTGAGTTAAATTGTAATCACAATCATAATCTATTAAAATTCTAGTAAATGTTTAAGATTGCTTTTGAATTTTTTTGCGCATTAATTTCTTTATTGAAAAGTTTTCGGCGTCAAACGCTTTTGTGTTTTTGCATTGAATTAAAGATTTTATATTTTTTCTATATTTTTGTACACTATTAAAGAGTGATTTTAAAAAGTTTATTATTTCTATTATTTTCTTAATTTTTTCTGCGATACATTTCAAAATTAATTTCTATGTTTAACATGGAATCTCGTAATTATTCTTTTTTCAAATTCAGTACTATATGCCACTTTTTGCAGTGAATCAAAATTAAAATCATAAAAAATTCTAAAAATATTAAAATATTGTATTGTCATCGAGAACGCAGAGTTTAAGAACTTGACCATGACAGGGAACAGTTGGAAACACCCAAGCCGATGAGATTACCATAGACGTTTTTGAAAGTACTTGCTCGGAATATGAGAAATATTGCAGAAAAAGTAATAGAAAACATCATGGAAATTGAAAGGAGATTCAATCGTATAAAAAGAAAAATCGCAGCATGATATTATCTCAGGCTTGATTCGTTTATCTTTATTTTTAAAAAAAATTACTCTTGCTTATATAGCAGCGATAACGTGCACATAAGAAATGCATTTAATATCTGCAACGAACGTTTGTATAAATGCAGTCAATAAACAATGAAAAGTACTGCTGTAAAATAAGCTTGAAAAATGTTTTTCAATATTTATTGAAATGAGAGACAAATATTGCGCACGAATAAAATTGGCATAATTGAAAAGTTAATGTTTTGAATTTTAAAGTAGTGTGAAAATAAGTTTTGTACAAGGATATAAGTTTTGTATAAGGCTTTACTGCCGAGTAACGTTAACATTTTTATTGAATTTCAAATCTTAATTAATTTTCAAATCTAATTAAAATTTTCTAACACATTTAACTAGCGAATTCTCAGTGAACAAGAAACCACCTCTCAAATTTGGTAGCTGGAGGTCCGATTGTCTGTACTGTGGAGCGTTTTGAACGATTTTTTCGTCACGCCTGTCGCAATTCACAGATAGTATTACAAACGAATCACACCGACCAGCATAAGCATGAGGGTCCAACAAGAATAACCAGGCAGCAGCGACAATGAATCGGACACTGTGTCTCCCGCATAAAATCCTCTATTACGACCGACTCATACGACGTCCCGTCAATCAGAGGAACGGCCCACCATCGGCGAAGGTAATTCAACCCTCACCATTACTATATCCCATCGGGAAGTGAGACTCTGCTTACTTATACGACAGGTTCTCATCCCATATTTGAGGTGACCCTTAAGTGGAAAATACACAGATGGTATGCCAGCCTATAAACATCATCATGTTAAAAAGGATAAATTTTAAAAAAGGCGAGCTACATCATTGTCTAGCTACGCATGCAGTTTTCACCGTTAGAAAGAAGGAATGAAAATTTCTGCTGTTGTCATGAAGGAAACTGAAACTTTGAAGTAAAATATCTGTCGATACTTTCCACATACTTTTTAGAGCTTCATTTTTTCATGAATTTGTTTTTAATAAGCTAATAATTTATGAATACACAATATTTGATGTTTTTTTTAAATCTCCAAATACATCTCATCAAATAAGTTTAATAACAAAAGAAAATAATAATCTAACCATTTAACAAACTTATAGCCATAACTAAAAACAATCTTAACAAATTTGGAAAAAACTTAATTTCATTGCCCTCTTTTCTTTCGCAACTTCTATTTACAAATTATAATTTACTAGTTAGAAAACTTTTCACTTCTGTGTTTGTGGTATTGAAATGTTCATACAAAAACAATTTTTAAAAACACACTTTCATTACTGTACTAACAAGAAGTTTGTTTTTATATTTTGGTTATTTTCTATACTTTAGTTTTTATTTTATAATCCTCTTTTATAAATATTATGGTTCCTAGGAATAAATTTTTCCCGAATCCTTGACTAGGTGGTCAAGGTTTCATGGTTAAAAGTGCATTATAAGATATTAAAATCACAAACACTTACATGCTGAAATCAGATTAACATAATGTTTCGATGTGAACTTTTTCTCATTACTTTATTCGCAGGGTTGGAATTACCTGATGGCCAACTTAAGCCATCGCCTAGAGCACAGCAATCAGGTTGTATAGGAAAAAAACTATAGCAATATATATACAAATTTTTCAGCGGTATTTTTTAAACGCCATAAAAAAATGCTGTATTATAAATTTATATTCATACACATGTGGGTTTAATTCTGTGTAGAGGAAATTTCTAACAAAGAAACTAGTAGTTTTTCAACAATACCAAGCTACTTTATTGATGCGTTGTTATTAAAAAGAAGTATACAGGCATGAATTATAAACAATATTTTCTAGGAATTAAGAGTTAGAATAAAGAAACTACTTAATAGTTACCTAGCCGTTACCACCGTCCAAGTGTGATCTCTCTCTTTCTCCCTGAAGTCGAGTTGACAACCTATTATTTTTGTTACCAGGACACCGATGTTTTCACAACTCCGTCGACGTTCCTGAACATTCGCGCATGGGTAGACAGAGAGGTAATTACGTAAGCTACTTAAGTTTGATTCTTGCTGACATCAATCTTGGGATACATTTACTAAACATGACTAGCTGGACTCCTACACACATAAAATTAATTCAGATAACCATTTATATTTCCCATATCTATCACCTAAAAGTCGTTACGCTCATTTGTTATTTTTTTGTCACACACTATCAAACACTTGTCAAAATTGAAAGTTCTACAAAAAATGAAAATTCACCTTCCTTTTATTCAGCATATAGAGCAAAGCATCGTTTCGTATATGTTTTTATTTAACTCTATCCATACGGGACCGTCCCATACGTCCCTTCAAGCAAAAGACGATAGCCGTCCGATTGTCACTCTGAAATTTCCACACCCTTTCGTTAAGTGTGTTTGATTTCACACCCTCGGCGCGTGCTTTCTTCGTTAGAGTGGTTCGCCTAGATCAGTTTGGGAAGCAGGGGAGTTTTCCTACAATTCGCACAATGCCAGATGTCATCGTGGTTTCTGAGGGTGAAAGTGCATTTCCCTTATCTTTGATAGAGGATCTCGGACGTTCCCGTGTTTTGAAGTCCCTTTATTTCAATGACCTTAGGAATCAGAGGGTTAAACGTCGTTTTCATCACGAGTCATTCGCAACCAATTTAATGTCAAATTAATTCGTTTATACGATATTAAATTTCGGTTAAAAGTCGTTTTTCTCCATTCTAAAATTCGCAAATGCTCTGCTCCGTCATTATATTTTCAATCATATTAAGAAGGAAAATTTTCTAGAAAGCAGGGGAGAATGAGGATTAACATCATTCCCCTGCTTTCATTTCGAAATAAAGGACCAGAGGAAGAGTAGAACATATGGGACCATTCTAAAGCTGGAGAGTTGGGAATGGGAGGTTCAATTCAGAAAACTTAAACGGAATGATCTGTCTGATAATCTCATCATTCTCGGATTGCTATGTCTATGAGCAGTCACGTTTTGACTGTATTTCTATTCGGTTTGTGTTTTAAGAACCTAAAAGGTCTCGAATATGTACGACACTTTAATTGAAAAGTAAAGATGGAATTTTAAAAGAATTTGAAAAGAGTACAGAATTAACAAATGCAGAACAGGCAAAACAACTCATTACTCCATTTCAACTCTGAAAATGATTGTATATGGCAGAAAAATTCTAGAATTGAGTAAAAGTTTGCAGAAATTTTGCTTCGAAGAAACAACGCGCTCAAGAACGCAAATTGCCTAAAGACGATTTCATTAACTAGAAAAATGATTTATATTACAAAATTCTTCCACTGGGAGGTCACCGCGAGTTCCCGGATCAGAAGCCGCGAGATAAGTTACTGGGTTCTCGCTTCCCTGGTGGTATAGAAATGGTGTGGAGTTGAGTTACATCCACTCCGATGACGGGAAGATTCCAGAAGTCTTGGGCCGTAGCCGGCGAGGCTACTAGGACTATGACCTTAGGTAACGACTGTTGTCGTGGAGCTGGTCATTCAAAAACCCTGGTACGCCATCTGGCATGACAGGGATAACTCCATGTGAGTTATATATCATAAACTTTTTATTATCCTAAATAACATAATGTTAATATATACATTAGACATCAGATATTTAATAATAGAATTTAAAAATCAATTCTTTAGAATTGAATTATAAATTCAGGGTCCATATGATAATTAGTATCTTTTTACTGGTCCTTCTAAGTCATTAAGAGTTATGAAATGATCAAACATTTAGTAAATAATTCTCTGTACGTCATACAGAACGATAACGAAAGAACTTGACTTCAGTCATACAGAGCGATCTAAGGTTAACCTGGAATTTACGGTACACACTTACTTCGTTCCTCTTAGGATCGCCAATTCTTTGCCGCTAAGAGAACATTTGTGAGAGATGAGAGAACATTTGTTCTGGATGCGTCTAGATGTTTTTAACGAGCGCGCATGCGCACAAATGGGTCTTTCCATTAGTGTTTTTCATATCAGGCTATATTTCGCCATTTTTCGATTGGACTGTTTTGTTCAACTCTTCGATGTGATTGGTCGATTCTTTCAAATGTGAAAAAAACTTCGTTTGGAATTCATCGGATTGAATACCTGTTCAGTTCCGTGCATGTTTTTCTGCGTGTTTCGTTTCTGAATGAATAAGCGAAACTATGATATAAACTATGAAACTATATATTTCTGCTATGCTGAAAGCGAAGCTGCTGATGTATTTAAGTTAAAAAATTTGCCCGGAACACGCTGAAATGCCGCAAAAAATTGCATGCAAATTTCCATTTTTCGGAATTTTGATTAAAAAACTAGATTCCTAACATTCAATGAAAAAGCGAAGCCACTATTTTCCTGCTATGCTTGAAGTGAAGACGCTGATGTTTTTTAAAGTTAAAAAAATTTGCCCGGTATACGCTTGAAATGCCGCAAACATTCCGTGCTCAATCTCTCCTTTTCAGGTGACTCATGCGCAAGAGAGCAATAAAAATTGCACTGCACATCCAAAACAGTATTTGGCGAAGGCAAATGAAATTGCGTCAAGAAAAACTGGCAAAAAACAGGTGTGTACTGTAAACTCGAGGTTTTCCTGATCTAAAAGTTAATCTTATTTCGGAATTGACGAAATTAACATTAATGTTCCAGATTGGCAACTTAATGTAGCAATAACCATCATACGCTCCGACAACACCAAACACAAAGAAAAAGTAGAGAACAATTCTGGACCAAGCATTTCAAGTCTTCGCGCCAATGAAACGAGGGAAAAGGGAGGAATATCATTGCTCTGCCTGCCATTTCCAAGTACAGGACTTGGGAAGAGTAGAACATATGGGACCATCCCATAGCTGGAAGGTGAGAAATGAGAGGGACAGTTCAGATCACTTCAATAAACTAATCTGTCTGATGATCTCATTATTCTTGGATTCCTACGTCTTTGAACAGCCACGATTTAACTGTATTACTGTTTGGTGTTTTTCTAAAAATATAAGATGTCTCGTATACGTAAAATATTCTTATATAAAAGAAAAATTGAAAGTTTAAAGAAATTGAAAAAGAGTGCAGGATTATCAAAAGCAGAATATGCAAAACAACTTTATATACTATTTGAAATCAGAAAATCATTGTCAAGGACAAAAAAGTCCAAATCTGAGTTGAAACTCGCGAGATCTTCGCTTCAAAGAAATCGCACGCATAAGAAGGTAAACTTCCTGAAGCAGAGGACAAATTGATTAAATTCTTAACACGATGTTGTGGACCACATATTCCCGTGAATGCATCTATGTTTAGAGAAATATCAAAATAAATTCCTAGATTTTCTTTTTTATGGCGCAAGGTTCAGGAATTTGGCCATACTGAGCCAAGCGAAAGGTTGAACTAATATCAATGTAAAATCATTGTAAAAATGATAGAACGGTAGATGTCAAAATGTAGTCTAAAATATTAACTTAATTTAAATGAATTTATAAAACTTAATGAATTTTAAAAATGCAAAAGGGCTAATATGAGATGCTTTATCAAGTAAAGTTGATAATGAAACTGAAGGCGTTTAACAAATTTCCAACGCTAAACTTTCAAGTGTGTTCATTCAGACAGTTTATGGCGGTCTGATATATGAAAGTTGTATCATCAGCACATTGGTATTTGTTCTCCGAGAAAACATTGAAGATGAATATCTCGTTTGTCCAATGCGCAAACTGGTTAAAAGAGTATCTACTCCCCTGTTCGTTAGTGAAGGCAAAGGTTTAACAAGAGGCTGGAAATCGTGAAGTTTGTTCTGTCTCTCCAGATCCAACTACAACTGAGGTTTGTAATAAAGAAGCTTTTTAGTTAAAAATCAATTGCATTAACATTGAATGTTAAAGATTCATTTTTTTCAAATTTATTACTTTATAAGTAAAAAATTGTTAAATGGAATTTCAACTCGCATCGTAAACTTAAAAGTAAAGAAGCACAAGAACCAATATGTAAATATTGGTATTGACGAATGGTTCTAAAATACTGCACAGTCAAAATTGATAGATTGCAGATAAACACATTTACAGGGTAGCTGAAAGTGTCCTCTTTATTCATCTCCTTCCTGTAAGAATTTTCGCATTTAAAAGTGAAAGTTCCTTTGGTGTAAATAATTCTAAAAATCTCCTCGCACTTTAACTTTGTGACCACGCTAAAACCCTTGCGAGTAAATTAAGAAGAAAATAAGAAAACATGGTTGACCGTTAACTTTACTACTTTACTTTACGCTACGACACATCCCTGCCTACAGAGATAAAGATCTCCGGTTAGCAGTTTGGATGGTGTAAGTCGAGAATCTTCATTGATTCCACAAAAAAAATTACATCGAGTAGAACAAGTTTTTAAACATGCTTTTGATTTACAATTTTTTTATGTAGAATTTCTTTTGTGGCTTGATTCCAAACTGGTAATTTAATAAACAAATATGTATGCTTAGATAAAATAATTATATATACAGAACAAATATTTAATAAACATCGTCAACTCTCGTTAACTTAAACTAAAAAGAACTATGGAGTTTTTAAAAAAGACTATATACATTTAAAACATTATTTCCATATAACTTATTTAGTATGTAATGATTCTGCATTACAAAAAAAGCTTTAATCACTGTTAGATGCGTTGAGTAAACTATGATTTGGTATACATGGATAGAGAAATTAAATATTTTAGGGTGTTTGAAGAATTAATTTTGACACTGTTATTTAATTTTAAGATATTAAACTCTACTTTAGAAATTTTGGTAATAATACCGTGCAAAAATTGACAAATTAGGGACTGACCTGCTCCAGAAACGATGCAATTTATGGTTGACATAACTTTGAGCAGAGACGATGTGCTGTTATGCAGAACTGAAGTATATATATATATATATATATATATATTAATTTTTTTTTGTTTCCTATTATAAAAGTCAGCATCCTTGGAATGTATCAAAAGGCCGAGATATTTAATTTTGTTGTATTAGCTTTCCGTTTCGAAGCAACATGAGGGCTAATTTGGGACGAACCTCGTAATTTTGATCCGCTATCAGATGACGGTAGTCTGGCGTCCGTGCTTTATCCCCCTGCTGCCCATTTAAGGCAAATAAGCTGACTCTAGTAGTCATAGGTATGGGGCGGGGGGTTCAGGGTGGCTTTAGGTCAGATGACAAGATCGACACTAGAGTTGCTCCCCTCTCCTAACTTCGGCACAATACCAGCAGGAGGAGATTTCACACCCTCCTTGTAATTTAATGTACAATTTCCCACATTCACGACAGATCTTCAGTAGAATCGGGTTTCAAACATGGAACCCTCCAGCCCCAAAGACGAAACCTTACCAGTATGCCACGGTGGCCCAGCGGAAAAACAGTGAGTTGGCAACTGCTCGAAGCAGAAGTGTTCCTTCAGCACTTACTCCAACTTTCGACACAATAGTTGCATTTTTTTCTCTCCTTTTGCATATTGGATCAAATTTGGATACAGATATGCAATTTTGATCACAAAACCACATACCAATGGCCATGAGTTTTTGAGTTGTCGAGTTCAATACTCGAGAATATACGTCTAATAACGGTCGTTCTTTCACGGATTTGCTTCAAAATTTGATAAACATCTATAGTTTTGATGAAAAAATCATATACTAAATTTCGTACAGGTAAGCTCAATGCGTTTTTCAGTTATTATGTTCACAGGAAGACAGATAGACAAATTGTGCGACGCAATTCCAAAAATGTGATATTCGGGCTGATGGAGGTCTAAAATTACAATCTCGTAATATAATGTTTTATTTTTTTTATTTTTCATCCTGTTTTTTCTTAACGACTTAAAACTTCCATTTTTCATACTTCTCATACGAGATAATAAAAAACTTTTTTTAAACTGAACACGATTTATAATGCTGTACATAATACTCACAGGCAATCAGCACGTCAGAAGACGATTAAAGATTTTTTAAATTAATGCCTACTTGCATGCGCATAATAAAAATGTATAATTAGTACGCAAGATGTGCAATAAAGGTATGATTTTTCTTCCATTTCTATAATAAATTTATAATCTCCGAATTTAACCATGATTTTTAGTATTAAGTAGTAATATACCAAAATAATAGTTAAAAAGTAAGGAGATATTAGATAATTGTTTAGATATTTCTTTTTCAGATAAATTAATATCTTATAAAACTTTCTGCTTATTAATTTTGATTGAATTTGTATGAGTAACATTAATTTTATAATAATCTAAATTGTTTATAAAAATTCGATAATAAGCCTTTTCATGTATACGTGGTTTTTCGTCAATTCTTGGAAGATGCATAAACTGTGTTATAATCTTATATGAAAGTAAATATTGTGTAGTTCACACAAACGAAAAAAAAAAATAATATGACGGGAGGCTGTCTTCTTCAAACAGCCGCTGATGTTAAAGGCATAGGTCTACTTTACTCGCATGACTCTTTTCCGATTTTCAATTATTTTTTGTAACTTCTTTTTTTTTACTTTTTATCTCTAAAATAAGACATTAGCTATGTTTTTAACATATGTAGTTACCCAGATATAAAGAATATCTGCCATAAAACGTTTTTTGTGTCGTCTTGGCGTGTGAATCAAATTCCTTCCTGAGACCCCTATGGGAGGAACGTAGTCCTACGTTAAAAATACATTGTATTATTGTTTTCAGATATAGATAATGAACAAGATTTACACATTTTGTGCATGGTTAAAATCTTGTCTCTTTTACAGACCATTTTCTGAAGCAAATAATTTATACATTTACGGATTTCAATCATTTATCTCACATTATTAAACCAAGATATCATGCTTAAAATTAAATATTTATCATTTCTTTGTAAGGAAAAAAATTAGATTAGAGTCGACGAATATTTTTAATAACATAAAACAATAGACTGTGTTAATCACAATTTTACGAAATTCTCGTCTGAGACACTAAAGAAATTGGACATTGTAAAAAAATTACATTTCCTTGCATTAGATATCTCTTTCCCAGCCCTATCCTTTAAGACGACTTATACACAGAAAAAATCTGTGATATAGGGAGATTTTGACAATAGACAAGAACATTTGCTCCCGAAAATGCAATAAGATCAAGAATACCCATACATAACGCGTCTATCAGAACAATATATTAGCACTATTATTTTAACAGATCAAGATAAAAATCTCGATCCTCCATAAGTGTAGTTTTTCTTCCCTATTTTATTGATAAAACTCGTCTCTTTCAAAATTTTATTTGAAAAAATTATTTTATATAAAAAGTGGTAATATTGACAACTGCAGTTCATTATGTGTGTTAGTCAGTAAAAACTACAACTTATTTATTTATTTCGGCGTCTAAAAGCTACGAATGAGAATTGCAAGTTTTTCTGCATCCTTTCTTTTCAAAGGCAATTCTTCTGGTAGAAAACAAATTAATAATTCTCCTCACTTTTTCAGACTTCATAGACACAATACCTCAATCTCGTTTACCGTTCTGCATTTATCATCACTAGCAGTGAGATTAGACTTCTTCGAAGGGGTTACAATATCTGTAACTACAAACTAGAAAGAAAGTTCATTTCACCAGCCAAAAAGGAATAACGTAAAAAATTACGACTGTGTAATTAGGAAGACTGGCGCAGACAGGAAACTTTGCACTGCTTGCATATGCGATGATCCAGCACGAGCCGCACCCCTCCACCAAAGGGCACCGCGAGCTCACTGATGAGAAGCTGCCGTACAAGTAAGCAGGTCCTCGCCTCCCCGATGGCATACCATTGATGGTATGGCTCTTTGTACCCATTCCGATCACAGGCCTTACCCTGGTAAAACGGGGGTTGTGGCATGAGCCTCTCGTAATGAGGGCCGCTATGCAGGCACCACAGTGCCCGACCATCTGTCGCAGAGGCTGGTCATTCATTGTAAACTCGGACACTAAGGTAGGGCGGGCTGATTCTTGTGATTACCCTACTGATATGTGATGATTCGTCTATGTCCCGCATATGCTGCTAGAAAGGGTGAAGTAATAAAAGAAGAGAGTGAGCTTGACCAGAATGGGATAGTGTGATTCTTCTAAAAAACGGAGATATGAACTAATTGGAACTCGAGTATTGTATATTCATTACCGCTATTAAAAAGCAATAATTTCTGGTGTTCTGAGGGAACTTGTGGCCACCATTTCAGGCAGGAATATTTGAGGAGGTTTTCATGAAATGCGAA
>BGPR01011597.1:0-41922 GCA_013235015.1 Araneus ventricosus | reverse complement strand
AGTTATACTATATTATGTTATCTTGACTTGTTTGTGCATTGGCCATTCTTGTCTTGCTCGCATGTACTTACTTATCGCAACTGTCCCTTGTTTGCAAGCATTGTGGCAAGTAACTTACCACTAGATACAGTTTGTTTGACTGTCTTGCCTTTAACCAAATTTATTTTATATACTTTCTTTTACTTTGTTATCTATTTTAATAAGAACAAAGCTTCATTTTATCTTGTTCGTATACTTAGAAGGCAATGGTATCTTCCATAACATTTGATATATACGACTTGCATGGCATTCAATGAATTTTGTCAATGCTATTTATGAATGTTATTTCGGACAATTCTGTGGTTATTTATCTTAACTGTTTGAAGATTTTTCTCTGCCGCTAAGTAAGTATTATTTCAAACTATTATAAAATTGTTTATAATTATAATCAATTCAAAATCTTTTAATGCTGATCAATCAAAAATCTTTTTTTGTGTGTGTGTGTGCGGTAGGAATTATGAACAGGCAGCTATGATCTACAAAGAAATGGAGGATTACCAGAATGCTGTGCAATTGATTGAGAGAGCATGCCAGTTATTCCGTGAGCATGGCACTCCTGATACTGCTGCATTAGCTCTGGAAAAAGGGGCAAAGTAATTGATCCTTGTTTCTTAAGCCTTTCATTTAGTTTATTTTTACACATTTTCAAATTTTATTTTCTCATTTGAAGAAAATGTGCTGTTAAAAGTAGATTTCTAAAAAAAAAAAATTCTGAGATGTTTTGATTTGCTTTCTAAAGTGCAGACATGACACATTTCCGCGGAAACGTGGATTTCCGCTTTTTCGGCATCGAATTTAATCATTCTTGGGATCGATGCAAATCTGCATTAAAATTTTTTATGTGTTGGGGGGAGGTTGCTCACACAAACAAAAACTGTGCGCCATGTGAAAATTTTGCGTATGACTCTAAAGCGAAAGAGTTTCGAATTCATAAGATATTGCATAATCCTGCCGAAAGCCGCTCAGCGTCCGAATTATGTATCGATGTTTTGCCGCGCTTTGGGGTCAAAGTTTAGCATTGGGAGGAATGCCTGATGGTTGTATTCTTTTCTTTCGTTCCATCCAATTTCCAGAATTCATTCCGAATTCTGATTGGATGAAAGAAAATCTTCCACGAACTTCTTCCAATCCGAATTTCGTGAAAAAAAAAAGATCGTTAACTCTCCGTGAAGAAAGCCATTTTATATTCGCGTTCTTTATGACATTCGTTTCTTCATTTTTTGTTAGTTATTTCGGGTTTTTTTTTCTATTATTATAAGTTTTCGTCCCTTAACGTTTGTCTATAAACACAGACATGACACATTAGTGCGGAAACGCAGATTTCAGCGTTTTCGGCATCGAATTTTGTCATTCTTGGGATCGATGTAAATTTGCATTAAAAGTTTTGGTAATGCATTAGGGAAGGGGGTGCGCTCACAAAAGACGTGAATAGCATGCAAACAAAAACTGCGCCGTGTGCACATTCAAAATAATGTCAGATTTGATAGATAAAAGATCAGGAAGAATGTATATTGAAACATATTCTTCAAATTAGAGTGTTAAATACAAAATGATGAGCAAAAAGAAGTCTGCTTTTGAATATTTTAGAAAAAAATTTTTTTTTTGCGTGATGCTATTGATAATAACATGCAAAAATTTAAGGTTATCAGGCAAATGGTACTAGGAGGAACTTGATAGTACGAAAATAGCTATGAGAAAAAAAAAATGAAAAAAAAATCAAAGAAAGAGAGCAAAATTTAGAAAATGGAGGAAAATAGCAGACTGGAGCATAAAAGAAAACTTGAACTGTTAGTTCAAAAAATGAGAAACAAAAGTCTTAATAATTATGTATAATCAAAAGAGTTTTTACATGGCCATATTTTTTAGTGATATAATTTTTACCATAGTTTTATTTTAACAAAACTTTATACGTAACTCATTTTTCACAAATTAATTTTCTTTTAAATAATTCTACAATATTTTTAATATCTCAAGCACTTTTTGTATAAATTTATTCATTTATTGTTCAATTAATCATACTTATTTTACTTCTCGGTGTTTACGTTTGATATGATTCTGCCTTTATGAAGTTCAGCTTTTTTTGTTCCAAGCCTGTGTCATGTCTGAAAGTGTCTTATTTCATGTTCAATGATATCTCGGTTTATTTTTTATGTTTGATTTGTTATTTGTTTTTGTTTATTTTGTTCTATATTTTAAATTGCTTTGTCATTAATTTAAAAAATTTCTTCAACTGTATATCTTTAAAATGTTTTTATTTGTGTGTATCAATTGATCAAATTATCCTTTTATGATGTGTTATTAAATTTTTTTGAAAGGAAAAAAATTTAGAATTGTGATGTATATTCTGTACTGGTTTCATTTTCTTTTTTATCCTTCTGCCTTTACATTGTTAAAATGTTAATTTTCATCAGTACAGTTTTCTGTTCTATATTCTGTACTGATGAAAGCACAGAATCAGAATAAAGAACAGTACATCAGTACAGAATATACGACACAATTCTGTACTAGTTTCTTCAATAATGTGACAAATAAATTAATTTTATAGGAAATATTTTATTTTTAATAATTATATTGAATTTTTGAACTTCCTGTAGATAATATTAACACTAGAAAGATGGAGGGACCTGTGTGGCCCCTCTCGTTATTTCTTGTTCAGTAATTCCAAAAATAATTAACTGAACATAGTACAACTTTCTGACTTTTCATAATATGATCCTATTTTAGTGCTTATTTAATCATTTATGTATTATCCTCATAGGAGTGTAAATATTGAACCTTATACGTAGAATGATGGAGGGGCCAGAGTGACCCCTAAGGTATTTTACAATAATATGGAGAAATTCTTCGTTTCTCATAATCGCTGTAGCTTGACACATGCCATTCAGTCTAGTTTGACCTTGACGTTCCTTTCTTACCATACAGTTTGAATTGCAAATGCTAGCCCCCCCCCCACACACACACACACACACAAGCACACACTGACAGCCAGCCGGGCGAACAATAGCAATTGCTCTTCGAAAGAGAAATTTTAAATTTTGACTTGTACAGATAACGCCGTGGTACAGTATCATACACTCAGTTTTTATTTAGTCATTAGAGAAGATGCATCGGGCATGTGGACTCGCTTATGAATTAATTTTGAAAGAATTACTACAAATAGATGAACGCCTTTCATTGAAAACAGTGCATCTTGGTATAAACCTGGAGTGAATCTCGCGAGATAGATGAGCAACTTCTTCCATCTAAGGCTAGATGCCCTTTCTCCCAATATATTCCAAGTAAGTCGGACAAACTTGGGATAAAATTTTGCTGCTTGTTTGCATAGATTTCAAAATATGTGCTGAATGGTTTTCCTTATATTGGTGCAGATAGCGAGCACCCAGCTGACCAAGCTGTTCATGAACATTTTATTATGAAGTTCACCCAGCCATACTTAGGAAAACCAAAAAGAAATGCAACAACCGATAGCTATTTTAGTACTGTAAAATTATGTGAAAGATTTAAGTTCCAGTCAACAAGTCTGGTTGGAACACTTGGAAGAGATCGAAGAGATAGGGGTGCCACAAACAGCGAAATTAGGAAAGCAAAATCTTTATTCCACTATTTTATACAGAAAGTATAAAGATATAACATTAACTGTCTACCAAGGGAAAAAAATAAAAGTGTATTTTTGCTCTCTTCGCAAAACCATAGCCATCGACGATAATGAGAAGAAGAATGCCAGAAGCTGTAACATTTCATAATTGAACAAAGTACAGTGTGAACTTTGTAGACCAAATGATACGCCTTTATAGAATGAAATCAAGAACTCGTCATTGGCCTATGCACATATTTTTTAATATTATATATATATATATATATCTGCTCTAAATGCGTGGATTTTATATAAAGAGGTGACCAGAAAGAATAAATTTAGTCGCAGAAATTTTATCCTGCAGTTATGTGAAGAGCTCCGTGCCCCATACATGTTATCAAGAAATGTAGTTAATGCAAGGAACCAATGGAGCAATGTGTAAACGGCGAAGACAACACTATCAAAAAGAGAACCAAATGTAGGGTAAAAATATCTTATAAAGGAAATCGTACATGGAACACATGTCTGGATCGCAAATGTGCTTCAAGAGAAGTGCGGTGTGTTGATTGCTATGAAAACTGTATAAAATGATAATAAATCAGGTTATTTCAAATAAATTTTCAGTTTCATTAATTGAACAAGAGTATTTTAATTTATTATTATTATCTTCAATTATTATTTATCTGGAGTGGAAACTCTATTATCTGAACAACGAAAATATAAATATAATTATAAAAGTCCTTATGTTCCATTTAATCAGACATTTTGATTATCCAATAAAATCCCATGGAATTCTGATGTTTGAGTCTCTACAATATTCTTATTAAATTTATTTTTACCATATTTTTAGATTTTAGATATCTAATTGGTCTGCACTCAAAAAATCTAGGAAGGGCCACGCTGGCCCCTTCCAACTTCCTAGCTATACGGCAATTTCTAGTGTTAAATGGTTTCATCTATTTAAGTCATATTCATTGCACAACATGTGAATTATGATCTTTCAAAAATTCTGTCACTTTTATTAAAATGAATCAAGTAATGCGTTTTTAGCACTTATAATCAGTCTGTTTTCCAATTTTATTTATAGGATGATAGAAAGTAAATGCCCAGAAATGGCACTTGAATTGTATAAGAAAGCTATGGATGTTGTCATGGTTTGTGTCCTTTTTCACTTCAGTATATTTTATTGCTTATGCACTTTGCATTTATAATATAATTATTCTGTACACATTACTAGTCATTCTCAAATTACCATCAATAATGTTAACTTATTATGCCAATAACAGAAAAAAAAATGGCAAACTGAAAATACTATTTTAAAATAAATTATTTATAAAAAGAACACTGTTGAGGCCTGGTGGAATAGAATGGCTTCAATTCCAAAGAGTTGCTGTTTTAAGACCTGATTCCATCAAGAATCCACCTTTTTCACAGATCAGGCACAAGTTGAATGTGAAGGAGATTCTATTTAAAATTAATTAAATAAAGGAGATTTTATTTTAAATTTAAAGTTGATTAATCCAACTAAATTAAGGAGAAATTTAATCATATATGTAGTTTAGCATTGCTTCAGAAAAAAACCTAACTGTTTTTAAATTATAATTTGTTTTCAGCATATGTAAACAAAGTGCTCTTTCAGTCACAACCTTCAAAAGTGCTGAACTTAGAATTTGTTTTAACCATTAGAACCTAATAGTTGTTCATAACCTTTCAACTGCCCAGAGATTTGTATTCATTGCTCTAGATTTTAGTTTGAAATCTTGAATTAGCTTTGAAAATGCAATTCATTTGGTGTCATAAAAAATATTTGAAGTTTTCAAGATTTTCCTTGGCCATTGCCTGCTTCTTTTTTTTTTCTTTAAGTTTTCACTCTACATAAGTACTTATTTATATCCTACATATTTATGATTGATTTAACCTAAAGGTAGGCAATTATTTAATTACTAGAAAATCACCCGTCATGGTATGATGGGTGCAAATTGCCTCTTCATTCGAGAGATTTCCCATCAAATCTGACGTGTTTAAATAGATATATATGCTAGAGAAATGTTTAACATTTATTGAAAACAAATAAAATAAACATATGTTTTATGACAGGAAATATTTTTTTATTTACGTATTTCTTTATTCAAAAAACCTCTTGCTAAAACAACATTCAGTGTGAAGTATTTTTCGTTGTTTAACAATTTTCCTTGTTCTTCAGATGTCTTTGTGTAAATTTTAACGTTGCCAAAAAATATTATCAAATTATATCATCATGATTGCACTAAATAATTAGATGCATCGTGACGTCCAAACTATATCATGCTCATGATATACCACTGACATAATTTACTACTTTCTATTAAAAAACGGAAATCAATTTGAAATATATGATTTAAAATTGCTTGGGAATTATTGATCATAGCAAGATAAATTTTATATCAATCAATCAATAGAAAATTTTATTTCACTATTTTAGAGCTATTAAATTTGAAATTGCAACGACAATTACTCTTTTAAATTTAAAATTACTGAAATTTAGGTTCTCTAACAGTGAATAATGCTGTTTAACATCTTGCAGTGCTATGGCGAGAGTTTTATTGTTGGTGACGTCAGAGCATTACCGAGAGATCTGGACTATTATATTAGTAATTGTCCATTTATAATATTTTTGTTTCTTATTACAAAAACAGGTGTAACGATATTTAAATCATTGAATATGCTGCCAGTTGAGCTTAGTCTTGCCGTAAAAATGTTACAATAAAAAAACTTGTGGGATTGGCCGGCAATCTAACTATGGTAATGGCAATGTAGACTAAAATCTGTATTGTGCAACATAGCTTTATATGGTTCTTACTGCATAAAACCCAGACAACTGAACTGTAGGAGTTAATGCAGAATAGATACTTATGAAAAGTGCTTCATCTGAGTCGAAGAAGAGATAAATCATTAGAAAAAGTTTTAATAATTTCCAAATTTAAAGTAATGAGAACTGCATGTGATTGTGAAAGCCTAACTGTAAATGTCTTAAGTGAGCAATGTTTTCTGTTTCACATCATATTTGTAACACTTTTTTTTTTCAATCTTAGACTGAAGATAGGCCTACTCAAGCTTCGGAACATGCTGCAAAAGCATCCAAAATTCTCATTAGGTTAAAAAGGTACATTTAAATTTTCTATATGTATATATAAGAGCAGTTTTTTTTTTAGTACATATGTATGTTTTTTCTACTCTATGATCTCTAATCTAAATTTAATTGTTTAAATTCTTTTTATCAACAGATTCGATGAGGCTGTTAATATGGTTAGAAAAGAACAGGAATTCCACTTGGCAACAGACAATACCAGAGCCGTAGGACGTTTGGTGGTGTCTGAAGTTTTAATTCATTTGATGCGGGAAGATTATGTTGCTGCTGATAAAGCTTTCAAGGAAGGCTACCAGTATAAATTATATTTCATTCTCATTTTTGTGACAGAAAATTAGACTACTGAAACATATTATTCTATAGAAAATAAAATAAATCAAGGAAAATGAATTTTAGATATGTATTGGATGGAAATTTACAGCTTATTATTTTAGTATAGTTTCTTCTTGGAAAAGAAAGTCTTTGTGTCAGGAAGTCTTTTGAATGAAATGTTTTTAATTTTCAACTTTTAATTTATACCATCTTAAACATTTGTGCTTTGTAAGCATCAGTGTATTTATTTTATTAATTGTTTGTATAAGTATGCCATAGTGTACGTTTTTTTAATACTAATTCAACTTGTTTTGTTGATTGTAATCAATTTATTGAACTCGTTTGTTTTTAATTGTATTTTTAACTCTACTTAGCATTAATCTTATCTTATATTGTAAATAATTTGATATTCAAAGATTTTTTATTTGAAAGTAACATATGCACTAATATTTTCTTAACTGGGTAAAATTAAGTTCAATATTATTGGTTACGCATTTAAAAACATAAGAGGTTCAAAATTTATTAATTATCTGTTGTTTAATGGTATACTTATCTTCTTCATAATTGTTGTATTTTATCTTAGAAATGTATTTAATTTTTTTAAAAATATGCCATGATGTTGTTTATCATAATTTTATATTCTGCTTTATTGTTTATTTCCACTTTCCGTTTATATCATAGACATATTTTCTCTATCTCATTTCCATGTTCAGATATTTAAATTAAACTATGAATTATACATTGATAATTTTTCCTATGCATTTGCTATATAATATTAAATAATGTACTGAGCAAATAATTAAAATTATTCTTATAAACTCTGTTTTCCATTCATAAAATTTTATTTACATTGTCGTTGCTAGAATGAATAATTCATGTAATTTTTTCATCCTGTAAGGAGTAGCTTGCAAGATAATGTATAAATTTTTGTTGTATTTTCATAAATACGTGGAAAAAAAACAATTTATTTAAGCTGTATCCCTCTTTCCCTTATAGCCTGATTTCGTCGGTGTTAGGAAAAATTTTCTCATGTTTCTGTGTATTTATCAAATGCTGTTGATTAGGAATGTAACTAATATTTGGTATTCGGCTCATTTGCCAAATATTTTGTCTGGCCAGTATAGTCAGTACTAAACGGTATAGTCAGCCAAATGAATTCAGGATAGTAATTTTTTTTAAATATTGCAGAATTACAATTCATTACATTTATTATAAAAAAAAACTCCTAACATTTACTTAAAGTTCCATAGCACATAAGTGTATTTAACAATGTTACATATTATTTATCATCGTAAAGCCTAAAATTATGATGCAAGAACATGAATTTTCCAGCATTTTCAAGAAGTATTTTCTGTTTGGTTTCACATATATTAACCCTTTCGGGACGGCGCGCCTTCGTCCAAGACCTTCCCACGGGACGGAGCGGAGGAGAAAGGAATTGTCCCACAGGACGGGAGTTTTTTGTCGCTAAGCCTAACTTCAGAAAAAAAATCACAAAAAAAAAAGTTTACGTCCTAACGTCGTAATTTTTGGTACCATTTCAGATTATTATTTAAACTGTGATATACGTAAAAATTAGCATTAAATACTCATTTTCCTTTAATTTATATGAAAATATATATAAAAAACTTGCTTACCTTGAGAAATAATTTTCGAAAGCATTTATTCTAATTCTTCTAAAATTTTAATAGGCAAAATACATAAATAAACTTTAATATTAATAAAAAAATACCAGAAAGACTATTTAGAAGAAGAAGTAGAAAAATTTTAAAACGAAAACTGACTGTGAAAAACCTCGAAGCAGGAAGGAGCGCAAAGAAAACACTAGAAATATAACTTTTTAACTCTTTTTAAAATGAATCGTCACTCTCATCTGCTAATTCGATCATTTATCATACGAGCATATTCTGCCTCAGATAAATAATGCTTTCTCGCCATAATAAACTGAAGTCAAGGCTTTCCGAAATCAAAAGCAAAGTACGCAATTACGCGATGTGTAACTAGAATGACGCAACTAGACTGAGGGTAAAACCCAAAAGGAACCCCACATAGAAGCGAAAAGAAATAAATAAAAGTATTCGGTGAGATAGGTGAGATACTGAAACGCACTCACCAACGCAAACCACGTGGAGAGTGAAACATCCCAGCTCTGTTTATTTACATTACGTTTTGGACCCCCCAACAGCTGATGAGAAAATACCAAATTCAGGCAGGAAGTGAACGAACTGAAGGTCGGGTTCCGATAATTATGTTCAGTTCAAAATAAATGGACACAGGGTGCCATCTAGTGGTCTTTAAAAATTGTTTCAGCTCAAAATGCATATATTCATCAGCCGTCCGTGGGCGAGAACTCCAAGCGTACCAAATGTGCATCGCCCGTCCCGAAAGGGTTAATAGCTTCAAAAAACAAATGCTCAATATACATATATTGTACTTGTTGGAGTTGAAAGTGTTTTTTGCTAAATTTTCAAATCTTGGAAATTGTTCTGAATTTTTTCCCACCAATTGAGTCGACTAACTATTAGAAGTTCTTTATCAAAATAGGACATTACTTCTAATAATTTTAATTTATCCACTGAATTTTCTTCCGAGTTTGTCATTGTTATGTTCTCCAATGATGACTCTAATTTCTGTGAAATAATTTTAAAATGAAGAGGGTTTCTCACTTATTATTAGGATTAAGGTATATAAAATGTTATATAAATACATCCAGGTGTTAAAAAAATTTTAAATATACCAATAATAAAAAATCAATTTTATTAAACTTTAATTTTTTTTTTTCATTTAAAATTTGAGAAATAGTTTATTTACATTCAAAAGTGAAATATTTTTAAAAAGTGAGTATTCGGCTGTCGAATATTTGGCCAAATCACTATTTGTTGCATCCCTACTGCTGATCTATTTCTTTTCCTTCCCTATTTTCCTTTGCCCTGTATTTTTCAATGAATTTCTATATTGATATGTTATATCATGAAATGCATCATATTCACACAGAATATTTGTGTTTTTAGTTATTGTGAGCGTGATGAGAGCAATACTTTGATGGATCTCCTAGAAGGCTATGACCAAGGAGATGCAGAGCAACTCAACCGAGCACTCAATAGTCCTTTCATTAAGCATATGGATGTTGAGGTAGGCATTTTGCTTTAATATAGTTTTTGTAACATGATAATGTTTTTAGGCTGACAGTCTTTCTGTAAATTGGATGGTACATTATACACAGAATGCAATGGCTGATGCAATCGAACTAGACATAGACGAGTTAAACAAATCAAACTTAAAACATTATCATGATAGGATGTTTCAAATGAGAAGTTTGAAATTAATTAGTTAAAGAGAGGTATACGCACATTTTTTATAATTCTGTTTTTTAAATATATCCTTTAAATTTTCAAGGAATTAAAAATTCAAGGTGAAAAAAAAAAAAGATATTGGAATCATTCTGAATATTATTTCAATATGAATGTATTTTAAATATTTTATCACATACATTTTTAAATTCTTTAAATGTCTCAATTCTTGTCACTTTTATTCTTCATAGATGAGTTTTCTTCTCTTTTTTTTTCCTTGTCTTTTCAGCATTGTAAATTAAGCTTCATATGATATTGTTTCTTAACAGAAAAGGTTGTGTGACGATTCATATAATATTTAAGAGTTTCTTCTTTCTTTTGCAGTATGCTAGGCTTGCAAGGTCTTTACTAGTTCCTGAAACTGAGAAAAATGAAGCAACTCAGAAAGCAGGTGCTTCTGCCTCTACGGCTGCCAACGATGAAGAAGATGAATTTGCTGGGGGGCTGTTATAAATTGTTCTTGTAGAATTTGTGTTTCTTTTTGTACATATGTAAATCGTAAAAGATTATAATTTTGTAGGCTGTTACTTACTCACAGGTGTCTATTTCTTTTATAATCGATCTCTTTTTTTTTTCCATGTGATTTCAGTCATAAATGAAATTTCATCTGTTGTATAGAATCAATGAGATTAAAGTCAAATCTATACGGCTAAATCTTTCTATTATTGAATTTATGGATGTGTTGCCACTTACAGAACATAAATATTCCCTTACAAATCACAAATTTTATTAATTTTTTTACTAAAAATACAAAAAAGTACACAATTAATTTCTTATTTGCATTCAAGAAATTTTACTAAAAGATACTTTCTTTGTTACATTACATTGATAATTTAGAAGTTAGTCAATGGCAAATTTTGAAAACACGAAGTTACAGTGTCGTAACTTAATCCTGGTCAACTCGCAATCTCTTATATGAAATGTGATTTATTTGTAATTGATGATTTTCTACAAGTAACTTTTAATGAGAGAGCTAATTAATTATATTCCTGAGATGTTTGTCTGCAACTTCCTCCCAATTTGATCACTCTTGTCTTCAGAATTTTCAAATTGGCTATCTGACTGAACAAGAAAGTCGTAATGTTATTTAGAAATGAGTTTTCGTTAGATTAATGTTGGAGAAGTTTACTTCACGATAGATGTCATGCTTAACCATGATCGTATTAAGACACCTGACAGGGTTCCCATGATCTTGAAAACTCCTTGAATTTTATTTGCCTTACTCGGGGCCCTGGAAAAGTCCTTGATTATTTGTTGGGTCCTTGAAAAATAAGCAAAATGTCCATCCATTATTTTTGGGGGCAGAAGGAGAAAACCAGTTTGTGACTTGATTTTGCCTTGGGACTTCTATCACCAGAAAAAGAGTGTTCCTATGGGAATGCTTCAATCTCTCTCCTGCTCTTTTCTCCCTTTGTATATACAAAGATAGCATAATTTGACAATACAGTAAAAACTACAGAAGGTATTTCTCTGTTGGGGAAAATAGCCCTGTAATTATGCTAATGAATTTTCAGAGTAACTGACATATATAAACAGAATTTTGTTTTAAATACCATAGCCAATTTTCTCTGCAATGAAATCTATTTTTAAAACATATGGTATTTAGTTTCATATAGCTTTTTTTCCCTGCCTTCTGTTTGAAATTACGTGAATCAAAATTGACCTTGGTTGATTTATGGATAAGGCTTTTTTTTTTTTTTTTTTTTTTGACGATTCGGAGTTAATATTTGGAGATTTATCTCTTTCAGTGATGTGTTGATTGTGATTATTTATAACAGGTGGTTAGATTTATTGTTTCTATTTCAGTTTTATTTGGTAGCAACTTCTAAAATATCTCTGCTTTTGAAATTATTTATTGATCTGATTTTTTTTCTCTCTATTTGCATCTTTTTTTCTACACAGGTGACTATACACAGCAAAATAAAATTCAAAAATATATTATGGAAAAGGGAATATGAAAGCTATGCTTGAAGTCAAAACAAATTAATTTATAGTAGTTTATGTGAAATTAGCATCTAGTAGTAGCCGTGTGGTGGTTATCAGTAATGGGACTTGCATTGTAATCTCAAAACCTACTTTGAACTGCAAGTTATGGCTTTTTTTAACTGTAAAATTAGCATAATGGGTGACTTTGGTACTCTTCCATTTAAATATCTATAAGTTGTAACCAAGAAACCTTAATGGTGAAAATATTTGATTTCAATTTATCATTTGTATTTTTTATGTCTAAAATTTGTAATTGTATGGTCCTTGAATTTTCTTAAAAAGTTCCTTGGATTTTTTTCCTGAATGTGGGAACTCTGCCTGAGCTTGCTACCTTCCCCATCTGATCCTTGAGGGCAGATTTAACATACATCAAACTCACTAACAGAGCATTTAAAGCTTCGTTTTATTTTATTAATTAGTACTATTATTTTATTTTATTATTATTTTATTTATTTTTTTTATTTTATTTTATTTGTTATAGCGGCCCCTGAGATTGAATTGTCAAGCAACCAGGATATTTAACCAAGATGGTGGTAAAATCTCGCCAAAACGGAAGTGTGTTCATTTTTTGCTAAGGTTCTTCGAATTTGCTTTTTTTTTTTAATGTTCCTTGTTAAGGGGCCACTTACGACGCCAGGCAGATTTTTTTTTTTTTTTTACCTTGGAAAAAATATCCTACGGCCTTGCTAATAGTGGTGTAGTCGCAAAATAAGCGGTGCTGGAAAGCTCTAACCTGGGTGACAAAAAACGAGCTGTTTTGAGGACGTTTTCACAATTTATTTTTATTTATTTCTCATTAAAAAAAAAGCAGTAATTGAATGGTGTTCCGGCTCCACTTGCAGCCCGTTTGCTAGTAATTTCGCTAACACACTGAACTTACGAGCTTGGCAAAATCATAGCTACCATCTTGCCACAATCCGAATGTCGCCAAATAAGCTCAAGGGCGTAATAATGCATAAGTACCTATGAATTTTAATATTTATTTTTAAGCAAAAGTGGAAATTAGTGAATAGTGTAGCTTTAGTATCTCCAGAAATTATTACAATGTTTAGCTTACTATATCTGTTGGACTAGCAAGTTTATTCATCCCTAACTTTTTTATTACATGGCTTGTTAAAATACACTAACTAGTCTTCTATGCACTAATGTAGATTTGTTTGGCCAAAACTAAAGCACATCATGGTCATAATAAACATTTGTGTACACAGAATGATTTATGTGCTATTTAACAAAACTCAACCTTCATTATTAACAGTGCTCATCATTCGTTTCATTATGGGGATGTTTCTTGGTATTGCAACTAACATCTTCGGATTTAAGGAGTAATGAGATAGAAAAAGATTTCTAATTAAATTATAAGGCTTTTCATGATCATTTTACATGTAACTCTGAATAAATAAAGATGCGCCTTTATCAACTTTATTTGGCTTCTAAAATTAATGGAATTTGAAGGTATCGTACGACTAGTATGGAAAAGAATGCCCAACAATTGGCTGAATGTTGCCTTAATGATTCACAAGCTACTTCTGTAATAGTGCTCATAGCTCATCATTATTTATTCTTATTATTTAATGTAGAAATTCCAAATGCACATGGTGCAAACTAATAAGTATATTTTAACAGGGTATTATACCGAACATTAATCTGCTGATAATTCTTTTCTTTTAATCAGAAAAGGATGTTTATATGAGTAAAAAGTATGCACTGGTTCTTGAATAATTCTCATAGAATTCTGCCAGTTGGCTATCACAGCCCACCAAAGGTCTAGGCGAGAAACCTGATTACAGAACAGAATCGAGGGAGAGATAACTTCCTTATCAGTAATGGTATTTACTTCCCTAATATTTGAACTTAATATTATTTATATTTCAGATTATATAAAAAGAATAAAACAAATATATGAAAATTCTTTGAACAGTACAGAAGATGTTGTTGTGTCTCCGAATACAGTTGCAAATATTCATTTGAATTAATCTTTTTATTTATCACCCTTAGGGTCTGGAGCGTTTCCGGTCGACGAGGAAGAGTACCGAAAAAAGTGTTACTTTGTCTAGACTTGCATAAAATACAAAATATGGGCATAATAAAAATACAATCATTAGAAATAATTATGTATGCTATACATTAGACAGACATAGATACATACAACAAGAAGTGTAGTGCTCCCCCAAAACCCCCCCCACTCGCTGTGGGGGGGGGAGAAGACCATATCCAAAAAAAGTAAAAACTCAAAGTATTTCTAAACAAATACATAAAAGTTATTTCATTTAAAATACAAAGTCAATATATATATATATTAAAAATTCGAAAGGAAGTGTCCCTTTAAAAAGTCTTAATCTCAGGAATTAAAAGAAAAAATAATTAATATACAGTTAATGAATTGTAAACCTGCTTTGCAATTTCAGTTATATGGAAAAGTCTTTTAAAAAGCAAAGAAAAAAGTTTTTGCCAAAAGTTTAAACCAAAGAGATTTATGTGATTTTCAGCGGGAATGTCCAAATGGAAATCCTTTGTACGTCAGCAATGAAAAACAAAATGATCAGCATCTCCGAATCCCCGACAAGGACAATTTGAACTATTAAAAATGTTGAATTATAAAGATATAATAGGAATTGGCCATGATTTGTTACAAAATAAATTAAGAATTGATTAGTATAAAAGTATTGGCCTAACCTATTACATCATTATGTAATCATATACTTGAATACAAAAAAAGAGAAAATGCAGAAGAAGTGAACAATAGCGACAACAATGCACCTTTTGCGCGTCAAAGCAGCAGCATCCAGTAATTTCATCAACAATATTGTCCATAATTAACTAACGAATTACTATAGAATCAAACAACAAAAATCATGCTTTAATAAAAATTAAAACACATTAAAAGAAAATAATTAGAATGGAAGAGAACTCGAATGGCGAACGTTTTCAAAGGCCACTCGCCATTTAAATTTATCCGTATTAGAACACAGGCGCCTCAATCCCTTGATACCACCTTACGCAAGTCGAATCTGATTGTTTTGTCAGCTCACATGACCTTCTGATTGCGCAAGCGCACGCGATGCCTTCGGCATCTGAAGTGGGTACCGGACAAATTGTTTAACTTTAAAAAACATCAGCGGCTTCGCTTTCAGCAAAGTGGGAAACTCGTAGCTTCGCTTTTTCATTGAAAATGTAAAGCGTCATAAGCTTGTAATTGAAAAAACCGCGCACATTCAAAATCAAAAAAGTTACTGGAATATTGGCGAGAAATCCATGTGACTGATGACATGATCCGATTAGCCAATCAGATTCGACTTGCGTAAAAGTGGTATCATGAGATTGAGCCGCTTTGATTAGAACTCCGGTGGCCTTTGAAAACGTTCGCCATTCGAGTTCTCTTCTATTCTAATTATTTTCTTTTAATGTGTTTTAATTTTTTATTAAAGCATGATTTTTGTTTGATTCTATAGTAATTCGTTAGTTAATTATGGACAATATTGTTGATGCAATTACTGGATGCTGCTGCGTTGGCGCGCAAAAGGTGTATTGTTATTTCTATTGTTTATTTCTTCTGTATTTTCTTTTTTGTATTAAAATAACTGTCTTTTGTATTTTATTGGAAGTTGCAGCATTTTTGCGCCATTCTGTCTAATACAAAGTTTAATTTTTGATATATTTTGTTAAATTATTTCACTTGTACTTATTATGTAATCATGTTATAAATCCTCTAACCAATAATATAGTTGTTTCCATCTCACGGGTTAAACGGCCAATTTATCCGGCACCACTTTAAAAATTTGGATCATACAATTACTGCTCCTATAGGAGTTACTATTATTAGTTATAATTATTTTGCTGATAGAAATTGTTTATTTTTGCTGCATACTTTTACGGTAATATAAATTCTAGTTCGTGAATTAGAACTTTTTGATTAGGTTTTTTTTTATTAAATCTTTAGCTTTGTGTAATTTATTTAATCCAGTTTTCTGTTTGTATTAGAAACATTGTTCTTAGTATTTTTAAAGTACGTCTAATCTAAATTATATTAATGGTTTTAGAATTTGTAATAAATTTTACTTATCCTATTTATTAGATTTCGTTTTTTTTTTCTGAAAACTTAATAACCGGTGTTTATTTTCTGTTAGCCAGTCCTGAAAGAAAGCAGCACACAATTTGATGTAGGCTTCAAAAAAATCCCTATGAACTTTCACAGATGGTTTTCATGGAATAATTACGTACAAAGGAGTATCACAATAACCAAATGCCGAACGATAACGCATTTTGTCTACTAAAAAAGATTGTCGATTGATTGTGCAAGTTGTAAACAAATGCAAGACATTAAAGGCAGATACCCAGATAGCAATTTTAGTTTGCAGCAAATTTGCACAAGTCTGCAAGCTTTCTGCAAATTTGTCACGACAAGTGTGCAAGTGTGAAACAAGCTTGCAGCAAATTACTCAAGCCTCGAAGTCACCGTAAGACGAACTTGCAGCAAACTTGCCGCTAACTTGGATTGCAAATTATAGCAAAAACAGAGTACGAACACAACCGAGGATAGAACTCACGACCTACCGGTTCAGAAGCTGACGCGGTAACCACTGAGCCAGTTAAACTCTGAGATGAGAAGATATATTTCGCTAATACATCGTTCCATTCGATTCGTATACGATTTATTTTAAACTATTCTCTTGATTTCATTAATTTTTTGAGTTGCGAATATGATTTGAAGTCGAAGAGAGAGCGATTTTCGCTAATAAATACGTTTTGTTAGTAGAATAAATTATGAAATTAGAGTTCAAAAGTAATTACTTTAAAATGGGACAAAATGTATAAGTTTGTTGAAAAATAAACATTGACTGTTTTTTCGGTTTAATTTTGTTTATAAACGCTAAAATTTCAACATTAAGAAAAAGGCGATATAGTTTTCTTTAAAGTGCGAGTGATATATTTAGTAAAAAGATGGAAAATGTTTCAAAAATTTTTTTATAAAAAAGTTAGTTTTTTTTACAAATTATGATAGATTTATTGAATTAATAAAAAGAAGGACGGTCTAGGAGATGCTATTAAAAATCGGATTTTTTTTTTAAAACAGAGACAAAGATAATTATCTCTTTGTGCTATCTTTGCATCACGCTTGTTTTGCAAATTTGCTGCAAGTTTGATTTGCAAGGGAGGTGGCGCTATTTTGTCACATCGAACTTGCAGCAAATGCGTTGCAAGCGAGGGTGGCGCTAGTTGTCACAGCGAACTTGCTACAAGTTCGTTTCAAGTTTGACGCGTCAAATTTTGCCATGACAAGGGAATATCTAGTCAAAATCAAACTTGCGTGCTATCTGGGTACATTCTCATTAAATGGTGCATATGCATGCTTAAATGGCATGTACCAGGGGCGTAGTGGAGCCCCCTCTTTTCTTACGAGAAAGAAACAAGAAAAATTGCAGAAACCTCCACAAAACAGCTCGATTTTTCTCACCCAGGTTAAAGCGCTACGGCACTGCTTATTTTGCGGCTAAACCACTGGCGTGCACAGTTTTATTTGTCATATGACATAGCACGAATTGATCCCATAGTTTGGTAATTCGCCAGTAGTAAACTTTCCACAAATTTGAGAATGTTTCATTATGCACACAACAGTGCAACCAAGCATCAGAAGAAGAAGAATCATTTGATTCCGACATTTCGCTGCTTGGCGAAATCTTGGGGGTCTATTCTGGTACCCCCGGTTCGGTTGGGAGTTGTGTTGGGTTCCGCACGTTAACAACGGAACCCAACACAACGGGGGGTACCATAATAGACCCCTTGATCCGTTGAGGCAACTATTTGCAGTTTTTCCTGTTTCTCCCTTTCCACCTGAATTTTCATGAGCAGATTCCATGTCAGAGTCAGCTTACTCTCGTCCCTGAAGTTGACCGCTATCACGTGATTTGCACGAGTAAAATCCATTGATGGGCCTTTGATTTAGCGAAATTATGCTAATTGAATATGGCAATGCATTAAGATTTCATACGAAACTCTTGTGGGCTGGGCATGCGCAATTTTTCAATGTTTACTGTCTTTTCCAGTTTCTGCTATGCTAATATAAAATACGGATTTAAAGTTTAAAGTTCGATTAGATCTTGTTGATTATATTTACTAAGATTTGTATTGATAGAACTTGCAGAATATGTCATTAATCATCATAAAATATTAGCCAAAATATTGTATCATGAGCAAAATCAGTAATTTTTTAAATGATCTTAACACTCAGTGATTGATGAAGAAATTTTATCATTATGACCGAAGTTGTAAGAACACATATATTTATATTATTTGAAAATTTTATTATTATTATTTAATTTTTTCTGGAATTAAGAAATATTTTATCACTTTTTGTATGTACGAATTTCATTTGATTTATTAATCGGTTTTAGGTATTTATATTTACGAGAAATCAAATATTACATTGATATGTGATCAGTTTATAAACAGTATTTGTACTGCAGATTCCTTTTATCAGAGATTTTCTTTGGTATAATCATGGTTATAGAATCGAGAGTTGTATTTTTAGTGCTATTATTGTACTCGATACTGTATTTTTTAAAATTAAAAATTCCAATTTTAAGTTGTTTTTTTAATAACTTGGTCATGCTATATATTTTAAGAAACACCATACAAAACTGTACGAAATGATACAAATTTCAGCACTGTAAATCAAATAATTCTTCAATTACAGCCTTTTAAATATTATGAAATTTTCAAAGATTCATAACTCAGAAAAAAATGGTTAAAAAAAATCTGAATTTTTAAATTTTTTTATCTAATGTATTAGTACTACATCTGAACCAAAAATAAACAAAATCCAAAGACATGAAGTTTTGACCGTTGGTTGATTTGATGTGAAATTACCCATGTATAAGGACAGCTTATATTTAAGTAAAAGTTTTTTAGAAACAATTACTATTATTATTTTTCAATCTTACTAAATTATGCTGTTAAGAAACAAAATTAGAGAAAGAAATATTTTTAGTGAGCCCAAAAAATATGTACAGTTTCAGAATGTTAGTTAGTTATGTACATTAGTGAAAAAAATACATTAGTTTATGTACAATCCCTAAAACTTACAAATCAAAAACTTTACTTAACAAAAAAACAACAAGCTTTGGTGGCTTGATGTAAAGTTTCAGCTTTAGGGAAGAAGGATTGTAAGCACTTGACCGAATTCCAGTCATCCGAGTCCAGTTTCCGAAAACCTGTCGTTTATGTGAGTTGATTCATATCAAATATGCCATCATAGATCAGATCCCCTCGTATTGGTGTAGGCTGAGATTTCATCTTTATCATCTGTCCAGTGTTCAACATTACAAAGTCCATTCCCAAATAGTCCTTATGCAGTTTCAAAATGGGAAATTAATATAATGTTACTAACTGATCATAGAATTTATTAGAATTTCTAATCAATAAAGATTCATCTGTACATATAAATGCTTAGGTTCATTGGAAAAAACTTTCATATTACTACTTTTCTGATAGCAAGTTTTTCTTTTTATGTTTATCTATATTTTTGGATGCAGTGAATTTATATATTTTCTATCTTAAATATTATAAAATTGAGGAAAGAATTCCTGTTATATTTAAAATTAGTATACATAAATGCAGTGGCAGTTTTTCGTACAGGCACTAGAAGCATTTGCCTCATACCTCAATATCCTAGGAGGCCTCAAAATCTATTCGATATACAATGCAGTGCTAAGCCAACAGCAAATTTAGGACATTGGGTATTAGTAGAGGCTAAAAACAATTTTGTGCCTGTGGCCCCACAGTGTCAAAATCTGCCACTGCATAAATGATGTGAATAAGTACAGCTATAAAATGTCCTATAAATTTTAGACAGTTGTGCATTACTTTTTATCCATAATTTTTTTAAAAATATTTAACAAAAAATGCAATAACTGATAATAAGTAATGAAACTTGTTTACTAAGAATAATTGCAAATTAATTAATTAATAACTAGGCAAAAAAAATGTTTAAATATTTCTTTATTTAAATATTTGTTTCAACTTAATTTGCATTTTACCTATGTATTGATATTCTTATTGAATAGTCTAACATTTATTAATATATGTTTCTTTCTTTTTCAAGTCTATCATTCTACCCCTGCATAATGCAGAATCTTGGTTAGAAGAATGTTTGTTGTCAATAGAGAGCCAAAATTTTAATGGAACTTTGGAATTATCTGTTTTTAATGATGCTAGTTCTGTAAGTATAATAATTTTGATAAGTAATAATATTGTTTCTGCAGTGTTTCAAATCTTTCAGTATTATAGATATAGTAAGAGTCATTGTTTTGAGGAATTTTTATCTATATAATATAGTTTTTACTTCCAAGATATTTAAAATATTTTAGTATCAAAATTTTCACAAACTTCAGAATGGCATCGCAGATGGGGAACCTGTGGCTTTCTTCAATTTCTTATACAGCCTTACTAGTTATTTGCAGTTTGCATTGAAATATATAATTGGCTGTAATATAATACAACAATATAATACCGAATTGGCTGCAATATAATACAGAACAATAACCCTTAAGATTCAACTTGTGCAACCTTTCATCCAACTGCTGAAATTTAATGAGGCCTTTCTGTGCAAAAAGGTTCCACAACCCTGGCATAGGCTTAAAAAACATAGATTCTTTTGAAACAATGAAAAAAAAAATCTATCAGAAAAATATTTTTGTGATAGGAAAGAATTTTCATGAATTCATTTTTTAAAAATGTTAAATGAATCTAAAATTATAATATTGTATAAGAAAATTTGTAATAAATCTGCAATAGTTGTCTGTTTCATAAAATTTCATATGGTATATTAAATTCTGTCAAATATTAAAATTATTCTATAAAAAGTTCAGTTTTCTTCAAAATGGTAAGTGTGAACCTTAATTTTGGGTTTGCCTGTTTTCTTATGTGTGACTAAATGTTGTGATTGGGGAACTTTAGCTTATCTCAAAATATTGTTTTATCTTGTTTTTAGTATTTAAATATACATTTAAGACTAATTTCTTATGAAATATATGATATTTGGCTACTGTTGTTGATAGTTGGGAGAACACTTTGCATAATCCTCTTGCTGCAAAAGGTTGCTTTTTGTAAATGTGTGTCGGATGGATTTTGAACTCTGAAGGCTTATTTTTCATTTGTTGGTTCAAAAGAGCTATGGTTTCTCAATTTGACATACGGCGTTAATTTTTAAAGTCTGGTTTTTCTTTTTTTGCGTATGTGTGTACATATAAATAGAATATTTAGATTCTGGTGTCATCATTTCAAAAGAGAAAATATCACAAACATTTAAAATGGTTGCTGAAAAATATTTTTCATCATGGTTCTCAAACAAATGCATGTTACAGGAATGAGATTCTTCCGCCTTTTCGCAAATTTCCACTTTTTTGTTTTTTTTGAAGAAATTCCACTTTTTTTGTCTTTTTTCTCTCAATATTCCGTTTTTTTTTTTTTTTTTTTTTCTGTAAAAATTTACTTTTTCTTCCAAAAATTCCACTTTCACACAAAGAAACCTTCCTATGTTCCATTTTTGAAAGAAAATTCTGGGAAAATATGTTCGACCGTGCAGCTTAACTCCACCGGCTAGGAAACTAGCTGATTCATCTTCTACTGACGAATCAACATTATATCGGCAAGCTCTACAAGGATGAACATTCCAACATTCAGTGCCATTCAAAGTATTAAATACCACCTTTTTGCAGAAAACAAAACCTCTGTGGCATTTTTTTTAAAAAAAAAAAAAAAAATTTTTTTTTTTTTTTTTTTTTTTGCATGAACATGTTGAAAAAAAAATTAGTTGGAAACTTAAGGTCATCTTGTAGGCACACCAAGATGAAGAAATAAAAGAAATTTAACAAAAACAAATAAACTACATAAATAAAAAGAAACTCCTGTCAAAAGAGGCAGCTAAAAAGCTGTGTGCAAATGCAACAGAAAAGCAGAGAATAAGACATAAATAAAAAAATAAAACATGATTTACCTAGGCATTCTAGAGATAGTGTAGTCCCAACAACTATGCCAGTAATTAAACAGAGAGATACTAATGAAGACTGTGCAAAAACTTTAGCCTCTACTGAAAATAAACTTGCAGAGGATGCAAACACATCCTTTATTGAAGAAAAATCTGTCAAAGATTGGAGGCCTCCAAAACAAGGGGTGAAGCATGTTAATGGAGATCTGTTACCAGCAAAAGCCACACAATTAAAAAAACGGAAGAAAACCACTTCTTTAACAATTAAGAAAATGTTTCAAAGGGTTTCAAATAGCAATAATGCTAAATGAATCTGTCATTGTAACTGTACAATATCTCGACCCCTCTTGCTTTATAAGGTGCAAAATCATTGTGCTGTTACTTTTGTAAAAATTTATAAAAATAAAAGAAATAAAACAGAAATCAGTATATGATACATTATTATAATTTATAAAGAGCTAATACACTTTACACAGTTGCATGAAGCAAAAGAAATTATTTGCCCTTATTTTTATTTATTTTTTGAGCTAACTTTTATCAAAAGGCTATTAAATATAATTCTGCTCAGACTTCTGTTGGGTGTATGTTGAATCGCAGTGATGTACAGGTGGTAAATGTTTTAATGTCTTAATTTTGTATTTTCTGATGCACCTGATGATGTGTTAAACTTGTTTGTTAACTTTTAATGTGAATGATTTAATAATAATTTAATATTTTTTTTCTTATTTATACGTACTGAATTATAAATAATTAAGTTATTAATTATTGTAGTGTAATATTTTTATCATATTGTGTGTTCTGATGTTTTACTTCTTAAAACATCTTTCGCAAATAAATTATGGTACAAATGTTTTGCTCATGTATGATTTCAGTCTTTTTGCTTTTGTGCCAATCTCATCCCTGATGTTAAGATATGCTAATTCAATTTTATGCTAATGTAAAGCTCAATATATTCTTTTATTTATTTTTATATTTTAAGGATCAGTCAGCATCTATCTTGGAAACATGGCTTGAAAGGCTGAAAAGCAAAAAAATAAAAGTAACTACATCTTTTGAAGATGGGGTTCCTAAAGGAGGTACACATAAGTTTTTCTTTTCTAGTTTTTTGGGTTAATGTAGAGTCTACGGTGCCCACCTACTTCATTCCTCTTAGGACTGCCAACTCTTTGCCACCAAGAATGGAGATGAGAGAAAATTTGTTTTGGTTGTGCAATGATGTTTTTAATGAGTAGCATGCATGGAAATTGACCTTCTCTTTCACTTGGTGTTTTGAGCATCATGCTATATTGCGCCTCGTTTCAATTGGACTGTTTTGTTCATCTCTTCAATATGATTGGTCGATTCATTCGAATTTGAATAAAACTTCGTTTCGAATTCTTCTATTTGAATATCGGTTCAGTACCGTATATGTTATTCTGTGTGTTTCATTTCTCAATGAATGAGCAAAGCTATGAGTATTCCACTATGCTGAAAGCGAAGCTGCTGATGTTTTTTTAAGTTAAAAAAATTTGCCCAGTGCATGCTTGAAAATGCCGCAGGCATTACATGCGGAAATTCTTGCTTTCAGAATTTTTTGAAAAAAAACTAGATTCCTAACATTCAATGAAAAAGCGAAGCTACTACTTTCCTGCTATGCTGAAAGTGAAGCCGCTGATGTTTCTTTAAGTTAAAAAAATTTGCCTGGTGCACACTTGAAATGCCGCAGGCATTGCATACTCAATCTCTCCTTTTCAGGTGAGGCATGCGCAAGAGAGCAATAAACGCGTACTGCACATCCAAAACAGTATTTGGCGATGGCAAATGAAATTGTGCCAAGAAAAATTGGCGAGAAGCAGGCTGGCACCGTAGACTCCAGATTTACCGTTTTTTGCAAAATTTTTCATTAGTAATAAATGCAACAGATTTGCATAGAATAACTCTCAACATATGACCACTCTTTAGTATTGAAAATTCATACAAAAAAATTTTTCCTTTTATTTGCTACACTTTTGTTCTTAATATTCTTAATTTGTTTTCCTATAGTTGGGTATGCAAAGAATCGAGCAGTTGACCAAAGTTGTGGTGAATATTTGTGTTTTTTAGATGCTGTAAGTATATATTATTTAAATAAAGAATTTGAAATTTTTATGCCAGTTTATTTTTATCTGTTTAGAAATCTGAATATTTACCCGCTGGTTTTGATTTAAATGTAACTAATCATTTACAGGATGACTGTATGGCAAGCAGTCGAGTAAAGAAGCAATATGAAGCTTGCCTTTCACATTATAATCTTGTAAGAATTTTTGTCATTCATTAATAGTTGTTAGTTATTTTTTAATTAATTTTCTTATCTTTTATAACTTTTCTTGTGTAAGAAAAGGAATACTTTATGTTTAATTTTTGCATAAAAAAAGTAATTAGTTATGTAGCTATTTCATTTTGATTAATGGATTGAGAATTCAAATTTTGAGTAATTAAAAAAATTACATTGAAGACAAAAGCAAATGAGTAAATAGCTCCATTTTTGAGTGAGAAATTGCTCTTTAGCTAATACTTCCTTACCTTTCATATTAAGCTGCCTTACAGTGTTAAGAAAAGATGAGTAAAAATTTAAGTTGTCTGTAGAGGATATTCGTCGTCATTCTGGTAGAAGTCACTAAGAAATCAAGTCCAAAACTATAGTTTTGAGATGCCTTCAGTTTAAACTTAATTATTTTTGAGTCAGCATAATAAATAGTAAAAATTATTTTACAGGTTTTTAGCTCCAGTGGTTTATTTAATGATGTTTAGATAGCAGATTTCTATCACAAAATAATTAATTGCAAATTCTAATTGACTGCATTAGTCCGACAAAAGGTTTTTGTGGACTCAGTGACTTCTGCCTGAATGATATTGTTATTGTGAAGACATGATTCATAATTTCTTTTAGAACAGAAAGTTTACCGTGGTAATGGCTATTGAAGTAAAAAAAAAAGTTTTATTCACATGTTAGATCTTTGCTAACATAGTGAATTGATCATACCTGACAATTATCTGATTGAATTTCATTTTCCTTACAATAAAAAATATATATGTACCTTTCACATGAAAAAAACAATTGTATGATTTTTTATGTTGCATTGTTAAATTAAATCATTGAAGCTTGTTATGTAACTTTTGATATTTTATTATTACTGTAGTGAAATTATTTTCAATTAATAGTATTAACAATACATCAGTAGCTTTCATTAATCTTAAAGAGCCGATAAATGTTGTTTTGAAAGTTTATTGCATGACATAATCTGATTTCATTAACAAAAGGAACTTATGTTAAAGATTCTACTCATAATACTGTTATAGGTGGCATTGCAATTTATTATGTTCCTAAAAGATTGTAGGTTGCTGCTTCCACAGAGAACCATCTGATTCTACTCCACGGTACACAAAATGGGCAAATAGTCTCGCCCCAGGCCAACTGTATTCGCAGGTTTGATTTTGTTTTAAGTAAATTATATATTTTCTTGTAAAATTTTCTTATTTTAAGTATTTAAAATATTACATTTTTATTTATCATAGAATTTTTTTTTTCTTCTCTTTCCACAATAAATAATGTTTAGTTATTTTGGAAAATATAAAATTTAAGATAAAGAGAAATTTGAATTTGTAGTTCTTTAGTACTGAAGTAAAAGACCAAAACTATTAATCAATTTATCTGCTATTTTAATTAAATAATTGAATTATAACATGAATGAGTCAATGTTAAGACACTTCCAAATATTTTTATTAATTTAATCATTATAAAAATGTGCAATAATTTATACATAGATCAATTTATATTTTACCTAATGATAACAGTAATTTTTTATTAATTTATATGATTCTAAAAGATCTCATTAATATGTTTTCAACGTTTTATTGAAATTATATTTTCTTTGTAAATTTTAGAAATACGTTTTATGCTTGCAATTTATCCTGATTCAAATTATATTGTTTACTGGCTGGTTTTTCCCCTTTATATAAATTCCTTGTGAAAATAGTTGCAAAGCAATTTTAGATTGTTTTATTTATTTATTTATTTTTGATGAAAAAACTGAATTAAAGCTTTGTACCTTTTCTTGATTTTGCAAGCTATATTATAAAGCTTTTAATTAGATTTGAAGCTCATTCTTTTGTTCACTTCCCCTTCCCCTCATATGTATTTATTGCACTGGATAATTATGGATTTGGAATGCCATTTATTATTGCTTTATAGATTTATACTTCCTTTGGTCCCACCCTTATAATGCCAACATGGTTCTGCCACCGTAGTGTTTATGACAAAGTTGGAGGGTTTGATGAAAAGGGAAAAGTAAGTTCATATTCTTTGATTTTCACTTTTTAAGTATGAAACACCACAATGACAAACTGACAAGCAGGAATAGAAAATAGAAGACAAAACACATCTTTAGCGTCCAGTTTTGTTTTGTTGTAGTGTTATAGATTTGCATTACTATAATATTGATGATATGCAAGAGTGTGATATATTATTAGAATATATCAAAAGTATTGTCTTTTTTTCAATCAAAGTTTATTGTAGCATAAATACAAAACACTAGAAGGAAAAGTATTGTTCATCTTAAGTGGTGGCTTCTTGACATAATTTTGGCATCAAATGATCCCTTGGCAGTACCATTCATATGGTTTAGGTGCAGAAGAAGTCTAGACACTCTGTTTTCTAAATCATCAACATTAAAAAACTAATGAATACGGAAAAAAATTGCCATTGTTCAAAAAATGTGATATTCTGACAGAGCAAGATCGAATGCGGCAGAAATTATATCCCTTTGTGTTAAGTCATTGGAGGCATATGAGGTCTGGCACTGTCTTGCTGGAGGAGAGTTCTCCCTTGATTGACCAAAGCAGCAGTTTTTGCAACTCATGTGCTCAACATAAAGTAATGCCCTTGGAGTGTGCAAGCTTTTTTGCATGTTTTCAGGTGCTAGTGGTTCGATTCTCCTCTTCAGCCTTTCAACTCCTTAAGGTTCACAGCTGCTGGGCTAACATTTCTGCTTTTAATTTCAACTGTTAGGTCTCCTTCCTTGGTGGATTTGGACCAGTTTTGAGTTGTTCGATCGCTGATCTTGTGCACTTCAACTATATGAATTCTTTGAGAGCTTCAGTGGCTTTATGAATGATATATATGAAATGATACCTCAAAATGGATAAAATCTCTATTTGTATTGCCCATTATTGGATCTTGAAAGAAAGGAGCCTGGATGAGTATATATTATAAAAGGGCATATAACCTTTTATGTAATGTTTTAAATGCAGCAATAGTGGTGAGAGAGTGCCAAATTCAAGCTTTGGTTTGCAAACATTAAAAAAACAAAAATATTTTTGATACACTAAATACCTACTGAGTGTCTCTTTATTCTCTCTCAGTGTCTATTGAATAAACTTAACTTTAAAATAAAAAATGCTGCCTTATGTAAATGCCAAGCAGCCATAATACAAGTCACAAGATCTCATGTGCTGCTGTAGCAATGTGGTGATGTCTGAAAGCAGAAGATGTGATTGTGAGATTGGACATCAGTGGATGCAGTTGCTTTTAAAAAACTTCTTAAGTGCTAGAAATCAGAAACTGCAGAATTAAGTTAATTATATTAAATGCTTGTAAATATTTGTATATATATATAAATTGAATTCTAGTTATTAAGGGCTGTATTCACCAAACTTGATTGATCCAGGATTAAATCGCGAATCAGCAAATCCGAGAATCAATTCTAACACTGGATCATAGTCCTTCGGTATTCTCCATCAACGGATTAAATGATCCATGGCTTAACTGGAAGAAAAATGTAAGCTACGTTTTGATTGGTCAATGAACGAACCTCGCCGAGATTTTTCGTTCCACTTCAATGGATGACAGACATAATTTAAACATTAATCTCGTGTGTTTTGATCAATTAATACCGTAATTTTATTCTGTCGTTTCATTCTTGTTGTTGCAATAATTATCGATCATAAAAGGAAGAATTTTACAGAAATTGAAGCTGAGGTTTTTCTCCTCTTCTTAGATAAATTGAAATCGGTAATTGAAAATAAAAAACAGATGCAACAACTAATAAAGACAAGGAAAGCGCCTGGACAGAATTAACTGCCATGTTCAACAGTTTTTCTGGAGTTCCAAAAAGAAATGCGAAGCAATTGATTACATACTATAAAAATCTGAAAAGGAAGGGCAACAAAAATCAATCCAATAGGAAATTTCAGATTTTTTAGACTGGATTCGCCTGTATCTTTATTTAAACAATAACGCGATTGAAAGGCTACATTGTTCATACAGTGAAAAAAATTTGCTCTATGTGGATGCACAGATCTTTTCCTTCTTTCGATTATTTCTAAACTTTCAATATCATCTAAATACGATAATCCATCATCTGCCATGTTTGTTTTGATAGAAGGCAGAAGAGAAGTACGTATACGTAAAACGAGAATCCGCAAATTGTCAATGTTAATCCTCCGATTTCTGAGGATCAAAAACAGGGTGTTAAAATAGCCAGTGATCTCGGGATTTTCATTGGAGAATACGAATTTTCATATGATCAAAGGATTAACACTGATTCGAGGCTTAATCCGAGTGTTAAAGAGTTGGTGAATAAGGGCCTAAAGGTATTTGAATGTTATTTTTTATATATTGTGAAACCAAATGCTACAATCAAGTAGTAATAATTTGAAAGATAAAAGATTTGGAAGATAAGTTAAATAAAAGAAGCCTTCTGGTTAATAAAAATAAAGAAGAAATAAGAAAGTCTCTTCTCTTTTCCTGTGGTTTCACTTTTTTCCTTTTCAGGGTACACCTGAGGATCTTTTGTTTTTTTACCAGCACTTAAGACTTGGTGGAAAACTATCAAGGGTTGATGATGATCTGTTAATGTATAGATACCATCCATCAGCAACTACATTTTCTATATCAGAGTGAGTTAGATTTCTTTCATAAAAAAAATTCAAATTTTTCACATTTCTGAAAGTCATATTTTATAGTAAAGCTAATATAAACATGCTGTTTGTATGAAAATGCTTCCAAATTTTGTTTTAGTATGAATCCAGACTTCAAAAAATCCTTTAGTATTAATGCATCCTATACAAGTTCCTGTTTCAAAGCTTCAGAATGATATAAAATCATTTAAGTCATTTTGAAACTGTTGATGTCGTTTGTATATTCTCTCATTTTTTCATTTGGGATTGTTTGCATTTTATTCGTCGAATTGAGCGGACTGTATTGATTATTTAAATATTTAGTTTATTTACAATATATACAGGATGTTCCAATATATACAGATTTGATTTTGGTAGACGTTGCCTGTTGGCAAGTTGAGTATGCTCATGCAAGAGCTACAAGTGAACATGGTGACTGCGATGTCACACATGAACTAAATGCGTTTCTCTTTGAATACGCAGAAACTGATGTTACACATTATCCATGCGTTACTCATGTGGTAGAGTAAATATGAAACATGATGTGATAATGCATGGGCGAGCTGCGATGCTCATACCACATGCATACATGAAAAACCAAACAACTTCTACTGACTCCGACAGAGATGCAATATGGCGGATGGCGGCGTCCAAGGGTTGCTATAAGTTATGAAAGGAGCCAAATTAGTAGTTGGCGCGAACAGGGATATATCAGTTAAAAAATTAACAGATCAGTTAAGTAGTTTGGAATATATATGTTAACAAATCTGTTAAGAACCAATGGGAGAAATTGCAGGATTAAGTAAATCAGAAGCTCATTAAGAATTATTTTGACTGCTGACATGTAGTTTGTTTACTGCATTTAAAATCAAATCAACCCAATCCCAACATTAAACAAAAAGGGTTTATCACATGCATATGCAGAATAAAATAAAGATATGTGAATTGAAATTAGCAAATATGGTAATTATTTACTTATTTTACGTATTACAACTTATTTTTTAAGATAATGGCATCATCTATGAGTTGAATTTTTCTATGTAATTCAAAGAAAAATATAAAATGTGTTCTATATAATGTTCTATGTAATTCAAACAATAAACTCTTGCGAGATGAATACTTTAATGTTTATGAGTAAATACTTAAAATTTTGATCACATTCAGATAATGTTCTTTGATGATTTAAGAAAATAAAGTGACATTTTGTTTTTTAGAGATACAATCTGGCAAGTTCGATTGAGTGAATTAGAGGAGAGAGTCTTAAAGAAATGGACTACTTTCACTATCTGGAATGCTGGAAAACAAGGGAGAAAGTTCTACAGGTCTCTCAATGAGCAAAATAGACAGAAAGTGAGTTTGCTTCCATAACTTTACTGTATGTTTGAGAAATGTGATTCCATTTTGATTTCTAAAAAACAACAAACTGTAAGGTACTTTCTAAAAAAGTAAACAGCTACAATATGGAAAAAATGTTACTTTTTTGTTACGTGCTTGTATGTGAGGAGTGTAGAAGTTTTAAAGAAAGTTAATGTGAAAAAATAAAAATTTTAAAATTTTAATTCTGATAGAAATATGTTTTTTATGTATGTTAAATGAAATTAAAATCAGTTCAAGTAAATTTTGCTTTTAAATTATGCTTTGAATAAATAAAATTTTAATTTGAAGGTGATATTTTGAATGAAGTAAGCAGAAATATTCTTTCAACTTTTCTGCAGTTATTAATATTATTTTAATATTCTATAAAATTTATTTTCTTTTTATATAAAATTATTCATGACAAATTAAACAGAATTACTACAGCTCTTTGGAGTTTATTGCATGGTTACTGATTAAAATTGTGGTTGTTATATCATACATAATTACAGTTGCTTAAAATTTATGTATTTATTTAAAGGTTCAAGCATTTTGTGATGTTGATCGTAAAAAGATAGCTAAAGGAGTATATATTTATGAAGAAAGCAAGGTACTTTTTAATTAAAAATCGATTTGTATTTTAAAAATTGATTTGAGATTAAATTTTTTTTATCAAATTTTGCTTTACAAAGAATCATGACATCATTTACTTCTTTCTTTTTTAACTTCATTTTATTTTAATTAGTTTTAAGTAAAGTTCTACTTAATTAAATAAATTCCTTTTGGAATATTTCTTTCTTACAGGACTTGCCTAAGCCACGAATTCCCATAGTGCACTTCAGTAAAGCTTCTCCTCCATTTATCATATGTGTAAAAATAGTAAGTATTTTTTTTCCAGAAACATTCAGTAAGCTTGTTTCATTATGAATATATTATATTTTTGCTATTAGTGCATTTCAGCAGTTTCCATTGAATAAACCTTTCCATGAAATAATTCATATTCAGAGATAATTTCAATGTTCAAAAAACTATTTAATTTGTTGATTAAGTATTTGTCTTTTGGAATCGTTTACATCTTCCTTCATCCTTTATTTCCATTTTTCATGATATTTCTTAAACTGGTTAATTTTTTTTTATGTGTGTCTAATTTTATGACTCAGTTTCTACATTTCCAATCTGATTTTTTTAAATATGAAAAATAATTTATATCAGCTTGTTAATATTTTTCAGTAATTCTATAGGTTTGTTATATTAATTTAGCCAAATGACAAAATGGAAAGGAACTAAAATCAATGCATTGTCAATGAGAATTTTAGATATAGCTAATGACTATAAACTGCTTAGTTTCAAATAAAAATGTATTCAATTTTACACACATGCTTTATGTGACAGTCAGTGTTCTGTCTTACAATCAAGATCATAAACAAATAATTATTACATTACTTTGTCAACTTAAAATTAACTTCATTGGCAATTCTTTTTCTCCCAATAACAATATATCTATTTTACTGAAATCTGCCTTGCTTCATATGTATAAACTATCCCTGCAGTCAGAGCCCATTCTTGTTTCCTTGATCTTTCTGTTATATTTGATTGTTAGTTTGTATTTATAACTATTTGTACATTAATTTGATTAAATATATCATTAGCATTGAGCAAATATTTAAAATTTCAAAAATTGCATACTTCTTCGGCTTTTACGCATTTAATAAATTTTATTCGGACAGTTTTAGAATTTAAATTTACTATGCAGTTGAATATGATATTTTGAATGCTGAAGTTAAATGCATGGAAAACAAAAAAATTACCTTAAAATGTGACATGATAACTTTTAATTGCTCATAGATAAATGTCAAGATTAATGTCTTTTATATAATACTTTACTAGAATGCACTATTTCAGTAGATTTCGAGTAATATTTTTAAATAGTTGATCCTGTGCAGAGCATCTGCGCTCGATTATATGCATACCATGATTTTCCTGATGCTTCTAGAGCCAAACTGGCAATTTAGTTCTCCAAGAGAATTCGTCAAGACAAAAAGGGCGCCAAGTGGTGTGCGCATAACAGAAAAGTAGCGAATGTACAATGTTCACAATAGGTTCACATGATGAATTTGCGAACTGAAACGATTTAATCTTCACCGACTTAAACTATTTTGACATTGACCTTAACATTCTTTGGCTCACCTAAGCCCATGTGCTTCATTTCTAACTCATCTCTTTTGAATAATTTCATCCAAAATTTCATTATATTGTAAGAAATGTTGTGAATTCTTCGTATTAAAATCTTTTTTTTTCTCGAGAAGAAGTTCTTTTACACCAGAACGAATATAGTACCAGGCTATTACTATATATGCCTAACATAGCGGAGGGTACCGGTTTTGTTTTGTGAACAAACCGATCATTGCCATGGGTAAAAGAGAAATTAACCTCTTTCCTGAGCCATTTACTTAAGTATTTATATATAGAGATATTTTATAATTTTCGAAAACTGTACAAATGAAAGCACTTTAAAAAAATTTCATTATCTTTATTTTAGGACATGACTGCAGGAGTCTTTGAACAGAATTTATCATCACTCCACTTAGTGGAAGGAATCGATTACTTCCATTTTAGTTGACAATTTGAAATATATACATGTTGTTTTTTAATAAAACACACATATTTGTACTTTTTTAAAGTTTTTCTAAATAAAAACTTGTTAAAATTTTATATATGTCGATTTCTTTGAATTGTTTTTCCCTCTTAACTCAGAACAACAACAGTTCATGATGCTGTATAGTCAAGTACTGCTGTTCAAAATGATGGAGGAAAAAGAACATTTTTCTACACTTAAGTCTAAATAATTTTTCCAATGTTTTAAAGTTAGATAAAAAATTAAATAAATTCTTTTGACAGATACTTATTTTTTCAAAATTGAAAATGTGTCCGAGTTGGATAAAATACTTGGAAAATGTTGACTGTTTGCAGTTCATAAGAATATTTTATGTTTTACACAAATTAAGCAAACTAAAGTAGTTGTTTTTTCTTCTTCTTTCTCCTTCTTAAAAGTAGCTTCTAATATTATTTAATTGCTCCTACTAAATATTTCATTTTATATTTTCATTACACCTTTACTTTTATTACACTTCAGTTAACTACAGTGAATATTGGATTTAATTATTTTATGTGTGATAATTGCATAATCAAAATTAAAAATGAATCAAGTAGAATTAAATATTTGGGAAATGTTAACCTGAGGACTCGTCTATATACAAATATTAATTTAGATTAACTGTTTTTAATTGTCTTTTCTATTTCTTTCCTTCCCTCCTCGGCTGTATCGCAGATCCTTTAAGTTAACCTTTAGACAATGGTCACAAGCTTAATACTACGAGTAGCTGCCATACCCATGTGGCAGTCATCCTCAAAGGGTTAATTCTGAATTATTCATTTCAGTGTTTTGAAGTTGGGTTTTGTGGTACAATATTTGACTTAAACTGTGCCAAAAAATTGGAAGACACAACTAGGCTGGTTAAAATTGCATTTTTTGTCTTAACAAATTCATGCTTATATTATTCAAAACAAATAAAGAAAAGCAAAACTGTTTTTAAACAAAATACAGGTTGTAATGAAATAAATTTATATCAGAAAAAGTTTTAAAAAATTGGGTCAAAATTATATTCATGTTAGCAAGTGAATTTATATCAGACCAGAGGGGTGTAGTTATTTTCTTCTGTTTCTTGTTACATAAAAAATATAAGGCACACTCTAACAGGCTGTTATGTGTCATAAATTATATAGGTGTCTTCAGTATTATTTGTGATGTTTATTTCAATTAGTTCAGTTTAATGGATCAGTTATGTTTCTGACATGCATGGAATTGAAATTGCCTTGTTTTAGAGCCACTGTTTTCCAAAAATCAGGTTTTGTCTTATTTATTAATTTCTGATTATCAGTAAGTAGTGAGACTTCCTGCTTTCACCCTTTATTTACCAAATTAACTTACCAGCAACTTTTCAATTTTATTTTGGCATCATTAGATGAGTTTTGGTACAAAATAACCCCAGGAAAGTGGGTAAAACTTTTTTAATTAATTAAAATAGCTTAATTAATTTAATTAATAATTTTAAAAATTTAATTCCTGCCTTCAACTGCTTGCTGTCGAAAATATATTGTCCGTGTCCTTGTGAATACTGTTGGGGAAAAACAGTAAAATTACGAAAATGTAAGCGTTATTAAAGTGGTACTTTTTTAATTAAATTGGGAAATTAAGGGTTAAAATGTCTCTGCATTTGATAATTCATGAATATCTACTTTTTTATTCAGAGTTACAAATAAATACACACATTTCATTTCTTCAACATTTTATTTTTTAAAAAATGGCTTTAATCTCGATTAACAAACATAAACTTGCTGAACACAAATAAATTTGACAGTATACAATTTATAACAATACTGATATGAAACGAATAACTACTTTGGTTATGATGCACTTGCATGGTTTTTTCTTGCCAAGTTCTAAGTCAATGTTTAATGAGGTGTTACTAGGTCTTAAAGCTACGACGACATCAGTGCTAGTCTGCTATGCAAACTTCTGCTTATTTAAAGGCAAGACAAAAGTAAACAGATATTTAATCTTGTGTCCATCTTTCATGAACATGTACCTGTATGGAATTCAACTAAATATTTGGACTGGATTTTAAAAACATGCAAAAAAAGTTCCATATATTTTTTTTTCTCTGCTAATTCATAAGACTACAGAAATTATCGATAAGAAGAAAATAAATGAACTGATTGGAGATAATAAATATGTTTTATAATGTTTAAATAGTTTATCTAAATAACACTACTGTTAAAACTTTTCTAGATTTTTTAATGTGATGTTTTCCTATTTGGGGAGAAAAAAAACAGATGGTCATATTCCTTGATCTAGACCAGAGCTTCCCGACCTTTTCTCCCTTGCATACCCTTTGATTATTCTTTTTGTTCTCGCATATCCCTTACTATCATATCCAACTCCCCACCCCCCAACCATCCGTTTATTCAAGGAAGTTTTTATCAATAATGTTAGGGTTAGCTTAAATGAGCTTGAAAGTGAAATGATTCGAATTAATAAGATTTGCTGCACTTATTTTTGATTTTACATTTTATTCCATTTTTACAATTATATTAGCTTCAATGCCAAAGAAAATGAAACCAGTATTGTAATTATTTCGCTTTAACTTATTAGGATAGTTAAAAATTACACTTCGTATTAATCAACTATTCAAGTGATATAGTTATTAAATAGCAAGTATTCTCTTGCAGAAAAAAAATTCTCTAACCCTCTTAATCCCTTATGTTTTCTTGCTTCCGTCATTAACAACTTCGATTTCATGTAGGTATGCGTACCACAGGTTGGGAACCTCTGATCTGGACTGTAGTAAATTCTTATAAAGAAATCAAAATAGTCTTACGTAGCTAACAACTGGGTAATATGGAACTGTATTGCAACAATTTAAAATTAAGCAAATTTTTATCAATTAAAATTCACTTTTTTTTCAAGTTTATTCCAATGAAAGTAACTTTTAATGCATAAAAATCAACCTCTTCCCATCTTTAACTCTCTGATGTAGTCATACTCTTATGATGGTAGTTACAGACACAAACAGAAATATGATTCTTATCATGATAATATTGATATTCTAATAATAAGAGCAGGCAGAATCCTTAGGATTCAATGACAAAATGCAAAAAATCTAGTGAGTAACATAAAAAAATGTTCATTACAAAATTGCTCACACTGGCTTTCACACATAATTCTATCTATATAATTCTTCTCTATACAAAAGAATCACTAATACTATAAGAGTAATATAAATACTGAACAGAAAAAAAATGTAATACTGCTGTATGGAAATGACTGCTATGTACAAATAGTGACTTTTCTTGAACTTAATTTACTTAAAACGTCATTTAAAACCTTTGTTCTTGGGCCTTGAATTAGTATACACTTCAGTAAAGTGACTAGCCTTTGAATTACGATTTTACCCATACTTTAAGTTTAGAATGATAAATTCAGTTCAATTTGCATAGATATTAAATGGATATTGCATATTCTAAAAGAAAATGATATGTAATAAGACTGAGATCGTCAATGGGAGAATTCGTTTCTCCCAGACGTAGATTGATAAATTGGTAGTTTAGTTCTTTAATGTAGGATTTTTTTAATTAAAAGAGTAATAATATGATTTCTATTCTTGTTACTAACAGCATAGATTTTTGTAAATGTGTTTAATACTCTCCATACCTTCTTAAAGAAGCAGTCTAAATAGTATTTTAGATTGTAGAAAATAAATGATACGAAATCCTGTGCATTAAAACTTATCATATTTTGGATTATCAGGTTGACAAACTCAATGAGCACTTTTTCTTCCTGTCATGATAACTGGTTAGCTTCGAGTGTTGCAATATTGCATGCATTTATTCTATTATTTTTACTAAACAAGTTTTATTTAGAATTCGTCTAAGACGACTAATTCACGAATTCATGCACAAGCGAAGGAAAAAGCATACATATACACGACAAATCTCTACCATTATTACTTGCATTATTATTTGCCTACCACATGAATGCAATTTTCTCCACAAGAAGAAAATCTTTAAACACTGATGAAGTACCATTACATAAAATGAAAAATAAAATGTGATAAACAAAACGATGGCATGATTATTATTATTCTGTTCAGATCTACTTTCATTGAACAGAACAGTTAAATTGAAATAAATGATGTATGTGCCTGAGTGCACAACAGAACTGATTTATTGCAAGGAGAGGAGTTATGGAAAGAAGACAGCGTTCCAAATGGATCGACTGTTTCATTCCAAGGGCCCACTACCGGATCCGTCGCATTCACAGAACGAATGACTGACACGGAATATGTGTAAGTTCCTGCTCAATCAAATGAATGGGTGACAAAAGAGAGCGCTATATAATAAGAGGTTTGAGCCGGACAGAGGGAAACGGATAACAGAAAGAGTTCCAGTCGTGTAATCCTATATACATCCCTCTCGCCAGAAAACTATTGAGCAGATGCTCTTAGCCGTGCTCCAGAAACGAAATAACCATTTCAAGATGCTCTGTGCCATCACGGTGATCGACTGCGGTTGTCATGAGCGGAGAGATTCAGGCGACAGCCGTTTCAGAGCTGTAGTCTTTGTGCTTGTGGTAGGGCTTGTCTCTGCGGGCCTCGCGTTTTTCTTTCAGGAGGGCCCTGATGTGACGCACCTTCTCTCGCAGGACTTGGTCTTCCTCTACCGGTGCTTGGGGTTCTGGTCCTAGAGAAAGAAGTTCCTGTACTTTAAAAATTGTTTAAAAATATTAATACTTATTGAATAGATACACAGATGCAGACAAAGTAACAATTTTAAGCGTTACGAATTTTTACCAAGAGGAACTACTAGCTTGTTTTTTGAAGTTCAGCCATTCGCAAGACAATGTTGTTTTTTTCCCTGGAATGCGACAATTATGCAGCAGTTGCCTTCTCTCCCTCTTGGAAGCTGTGGTTACCATGACGTTGAAGAATGATATGCTTAAAAAAGTAAGAATTGCGCTATCAAACGGAGAGTACCAAACAGGTACAGAGTACTCAAGGGATCATGAACATGCGGTACAATCATCCGATATGGATATTGATGATTCTATTCACATAAAGAACCCACTGACTTTGATCGGAATCAAATTCGTCAAAGTGGCCAGCACTATAACCTATAGGCAACTAAGTAAAGTCCCAAAGTCATCTTATTGCGCGCAGCAAACAAAAAATCATTGATACAAGTTATAAATCATTATCGGTTTTCTGTGAAACGGGGTGAGCTGGAATCATTTTCTTCATCACATTGTGATAGGTCCCCTAAATGCCCTTGTGACCGAATCTCATTGTAAACTGTGAGTTCAAGCATATTCCTTATACGATACAAGTTCAAGGGCAGTTTGTCCAGCCTTTCCGGAGAAATTCGATGTGTAAATCCCCAAGTGTCCGTGATGGGCCATTATAATGTATATATGGCCCATAAGGTTTTTCAAAATTATTGTTTTGCATTTGATGTTTCCGCATCAACTTACTAAACATCCTAACATGGATAAAGACTCACCTGCGGTGTTAGGAGCGGGACGATGGGTGCAAGGTCCGTGCGTGTGGGAAGGCGCGTCCATTAGGTCGCTAAGGATTCGAACAAGGGTGCAAAGATGGGGACGGGAGTCATCCTGCATGAGGGTGCCTGAGAAAGTCCCCGAAAATACGCCTTTGCCCTTTCGAAACAGACTCTCGATGACAGCTCCACCTTTCTGACGAGACATGCAGCAGCGGCCCTGAAAGATGAAAAAAGATATTTTATTAGTTTTTTAGATGAATCATCATAATTGATTTCATTAATCAAAATAATTCTTACTAATCAAAATATAAAAATCATTTACGGCATTAAAATTATTGCTATAAAGTGAATGTTGAAAATGCGGAATCAAAACTACTTTAAATTCTGTAAGAGTTGATATGAACATTTGCATAAAAAAACAATGATCGAGTATACATTCCTGTATAATGGGTTTATTTCGGCATTCCAAATGCAACAAGCTTACCAATCATCGAGCGCTACGACTATAATCGAAGGTATCCGTTAACCAAGTACCTCTTACTATGCCGTAGGTTGACATGGAACCCAATCATCGAAGGTATAGATGTTGTACAAGGAGATCCTCTCCGCTCCCCGTTCTGCGTAAGGGATGGTATAGATGTCTAACAAAAAACCCTTACATTCTACTACTCTCTCAGAAATAATTTGTGGGAAGTTCTAATCACCCTGTAGATAGTTTTATTCGCAATTATATTTCGTTACTAATGTATCATAACAAGCGTAATGGCTAGATTAATAGCTAACGAGAGAAGAGAATATTTAAACTAGTGGGCAGTGGAAAGGAGTGACAAATTTTATTTTCTGATGACCTGGTAACTGAGGAAAGAGTTTCATTGTTTCTCATCTAAAATCTCTATTTTAAGAGGATAACATTTCGTCTAGTTGTAATCTGAAGGTTGAACTACAAACCTTTCTCAAAACTGCGAAAATAAAAGATCTCGTACTCAGTGGTGGCGCCAGGGGGGGGCCAAGTCCCCCCGTAGAAGATGCTGTGCCCCCCCCGCCCCCCCATCGGGGCAAATTTTTGTATCCCGTTCACGCAACAGGCTATTGAACTACTAGATAAATAAAGATCTGGAGAAAATTTGAGAGATTCAACATTAAGCCCCTCCCCTCGACAGCAGGTCGTGGTGCTCACCCTGTCGGAGAGACCCTGCCCTGGCTGAACTCTATCGCCACTCCTGCTCGTGCTTAAAAAGTTCGAAACGACAGCTACATATGCTGTTATACAGGACACTTACGTCGCAAGTTTCTTTCATCTTCTGCTGGAGGGCGGCAGAGGAGAGGCGGGTGAGCGTGCGGGTCAAATGACGGCTGGCTTCGCTGAGCAGCTGCGGGGAGGATGGGGGAGACGGAGATGTTGGCGGCACAGAAGTCAGCTGCAAGTGTACGAACATCAGGTGCTCGCCCAGCCTCATAGTCAGGTTTAGAGGGGAGCGGCCGGTCAGGAAACTCTCAACCTGAGAGTCGTCCAAAGTTTCCAGAGCCTGCATCACGCACCGTTCCGGAGTCCGGTTCTATAAAAGAAAAGTCACCGGGTTAAAATTCACATCTGTTAGATGCATGAGAGCTCACATGTTAATTTTAACAATGAAATCAATTTATTAGAAAAATGTTGCCATGTCCCTTCAGTATAATCGCAAGCCATGTTTCGCACTTTCGCCAAAAGTCAAAATGGAATCCGAAGAAAGTCGTCAGCGGTGTGGTGTCTGTTGATCCTGTGTATTAACACATTGTCTACTAACTAAGTTAGTAAGAAATCTGATTTCGGGCATACCGACATCACAGTTTAATGAACTATTATCTCGTGAATAAGTACAGAGTGGATTGAAACCATAAGGATACGATGATAATATAAAACTCAGTTTAATTTTATTTGTTAGGTCAAAATCCCGTTTTGAAGTTAAAGCGAGCAAGGAGTCAGACTTCGTAATTTCGAATGTTGGTCAGATAACGAGAACAAACACCTGAACAGGCTCTACTCTCCTAATTTCTCTTCTATAAATTGATTTGATTTATGTTGTCAGATTTAACTCGCATTATATCTATATATATTACAAATCTTCGGTGGAATCAGCTCTTCTACCTTAAAACAGACGGTACTTAGGGAGATAAATTTTGCAATTTGATGAATATGGTTGCAAATTTTACAAACATATTCATCGGCCAAGAATTTCTCTTGATTATGTGTTGTTCCATAAACTCATTTACTCCAATTTCGAAATGAGGTTTCCGAATATGCAACCAATGTATGCTGTCATCTTTGAAACATCAAATCGATACATTCAAACGTAATATTACTGGTTTCTCATAGCGTAAGACGTCTAATAAAATTTACAAATATGTGCAGTGATTACATGGAAGAAAAAAACATAATTTTTACAATGAATTGATCTCCAGTGTTGTAATATCCATTCTTTAAAATGTCAGCATGAAAAGCAGTATGAATTTCCATATGAACTACCCAAAACCAATCGTTACTAATCACGGTAGCACTTCACTGCATTGAAGGTACCCTCGCAGAGAAACAACTTTTACAATGATGTTGAAGAAATCTGGTGACCGAATTCTTCTTGCTGAGAACCATAAAGCAAGCAGAAAGTGAAGAAAAAATGAACTTCACCAGGGAAAATTGTAAGAGTTGAGGGTTCGTCAATTCGAAAATGAAAAGTTCTACAGAACGTACTTTTTAAACAGTGAAATACACACATCCAAAGAGATACCTATCTAGTATTAGCCTCCTACAGTTCCATGAATAGTGGAAAAACGTCCTTTTCCCCTTGTATACGCCATTTTGTCATGCGCATTAAGAGAAATATTCGCAGCTGAAAGTTTCACAAAGGCAGGTAAGGGCTGAAAATAGAATCTCCATTGGTTTAGTTTTATTAATTAACTAAAGAGACGATTTAAATGTTTCTCACCGTGATTCCAGTCTCTACGGTAGGCAGCAGCGTCAGCTTAGATCCTTCCAGGATATTATTATCCATTAAAGATCCTTCCGTAAGTTTCCTAAAAAGAAGTTCGTAAATATTTGGTTTAGAAAGAAACTATATATATATCATAAAAAAGCATAAAAAGAATTTAAAATTAAATTCCATTTTATATATTAATTTGTATGCTTAAAAAACAC
>BGPR01011596.1:19864-47961 GCA_013235015.1 Araneus ventricosus | reverse complement strand
AGGAAAAAAATAGATTAACTAAATTTCAATTCTTTTTAAAATTCTTACTAAAGTAATTATTTGGAATTATCATATTAAAAAGATATTTTATTCATTAAATAATTACTAACAAACAATTTTAAAATAATTATTCTCTATATTTGGGTTTCCAATATTGCCTACAAACTCTATGCATCAGAAAACTGATCCCAACCACAAAATGTGCTTCGGTCAATTACGACATCGAAGCTGCAATAGCATTTGATAGGGTCGAGTATCCCTATCTTGACTTTTTCTAAATAATCTAAAAATTAAACCACTTATAATTAAGATACTGCTTAATATCTTATGTCAAATTACAGATAGTAGTATGCTTAAAAAGCAGAAATATTTTAATTCACCATATCATTAATAGCAAACTTCAATGAAAAAGTGTAAATTTACTTTTGGATCCCCAAAAACATATTTATCTACACAGCATTATGATGGCTTTTCAAATTACAAGGAAAATCCCATCCAACAGACCATGTGACCAAAGGTCAAATAAAAATAGTACACACAAATTACCAATTATCTCGCAATTTGAGAAAATCGCGTAAGTTCAAGTATCCTTAATTTTCCCTACTACCAATGAGACTGCACAAAACTTCAGAATTCTAGTTCATTAAGAAATGAGCTAAAATTCGATTACAAAATTTCAACTCTATAAATATGAAATTTACAAACAAGAAATGAGTTAAATTTAATTCCGTGCAATAAGTGGAATTAAATAATAGCATGTAAAGTAGCGTGTATTAGTTCCTCTCATATGGGATCAAAATTTAATTAAAATCAATCTATTAATTAAAAATTAATTTCTGAAAATATTAAAATATTGTACTACCAATGAAAATAAATAACTATACAAAATTTCAGAACTCTAGTACACTAGGAAGCGAGTGAAAAATCGATTACAAAATTTCAACTCTATAAATATGAAATTTACAAACAAGAAATAAGTCAAATTAATTAATAGCGTGTAAAAACTTGGATAGAGAAATAGGAAAGCAGTAGAGTCTCCTCAACAACACGCGATGTACAGTTACTCAAATTAATTAATACTACTCATTAATACTCAAATTTATTACACGTTCGCGTATATTTCAGTACCACAGTTTTGGAAAATCAATTCCCCCCGAGTAACACTAGGGAATAACATATATGTAGGGGTACTAAACGCCTTCCTTTAGGAATGACAATCCTTCTTTTGTAATCTCTGTCCTTCCTAGGAAAGTGTGCTCATGCATGTTTTTACTATGCAGTTATCATATTATAGTGCATTCTGTATTACTGTTCAACGAAAAAAATATTTAGTTTATTTACTGTATTTTTCCCTACAATTTATTTGTGTCCTCTTTTCCATTGCAAAGAACGTGGTCACCTTAACATTTGTCGATCAAATTTTTTTATAATTTCTACTACAGTCAAACCCCGTTATAACGAACTCTCAACGGATCGATCTGGAAGTTCGCTATAACCAAGGGTTCACTATATCCGATTTTTCAAATATTGGCTGCACAAGATTCCCTATAATCCTTAAATGCATTTCTGTGCGGACCAATTTAATTACACTAAATTGCAATTAGTAATGGTCTAATAAATTAAAATAAATATTTGTTCTTAAGAAATTAAGCAGTGAAATTAATTGTACATGTATTTATTTCTCTAAAGTATGCAAATAAGAAGAGATTTTTCGTTAAATAATTGAAACTTGCTGAACTTGAAAAGTGGAAATTTTGGTTCACTAATGTCCGAATTCCTTGGTTTTGAAGATCGTTTCTAACATTTGAAAGTACATTAGTAGCATAGTTGTTCGGATGGGATCATTTTATATCCCGGGTTCGTTATATCGGGTTTTGATTGTATTTATGAGTGAAAAAGGGTAAAAAATAACAGAAAAGATTTTTAAATTTAAATGAGTTAATATCTTTATTTTAACCTTATATTTATGTTTATATATTATTATGTATAAGAAATATTTTCTAAGCCAAAATAATCGAAAGTGTTTTCATCTTAAACGATATTTATTTTTTATATCCAATCCTTTTTAACATAAAATCCTGTTGTGCGTCAGCTTTCAATCTGTTTGAACTGATGAAAAATAGCTTTTATCCTCTTTAAATTGATGAAAAATCTTTTTACCTCTTTAGATTGATGAAAGAAACATGGTAGCATCTTGAATTAGCATTGTCGATAAAATTCTATAGAAAAGAAAAATTTATAAAGTAATGTTTTCCTTAATGTAGACGGTTTTGAAAGAAACTGAATTCTTCTTTATCAAAACCGAAATTCATTTCAATATGAGTCCATCAATTGGAAAAACAAATGCATAAAAAAGTTAGTTTTTTAATCAAGCCACTCAAATTTCGGTATCAGATAAATAATTTTAATAAGTAAATATTTTTAAATCGTCATGAAATAGGATATTGAAATTTAGTAAATGTATATAAAATTAATATAAAATTTTTCGAGATTGAGAAATAGGATGATTAATTACAATGTAAAAATTTTTGATGAAAACTATTTTAGCAAGCAAAATATGAATCGTTTTTCAAAATAATTTTCAGAGATCCGAACGGTTCGCGAACCGCTCACTAGCAGCTCACGAAATTATTTTCAGTGCGAACCCACCACGAACCACAGGAAAGGAGCAAACCCACTTCGAACTATTAATCATCGCTTGTCAGTCCCAATGAAAGCACTTTGGAATACGTTTTGGTTTGCAGATTTGACCTTGCTAGTTTGGAGGAATTTCGCGGGGAACGAAGAACTGCACTCAAACACGTCCCAATGTGAACTGCGAATCCGTTTATATTCAACGAAAAACCAAGAGGATTTCGTTCGCCACGAGTGATTCAGTAACCGTTCGCGTCGAACCAAAAATCCCGTTCACACCTGCGAACCTTCTGCTGGTGAACGTGGTTCGTGAACCCTTCGACTCGCAAATGTATACACGCCTGAATCTGACTCCCAATTTTCGAACTTTCATAACACACCAGCATGAGAGCATTTCCTACAGAAGTTGATTCAACGAACAACAGTCTACATATAAGATGTATCTTGGGCAGGGGTGGTGCCAGAGGGGGGCCCGGGGGGGCCCCCTCTGGCGGGGAAAATTTTGTACTCCGTCGGGGAAAAGTTTTGCACGGGGTATTCAAGTGTAGTTGATAAATAATAATCTGGCAAAAATTTGAGACCAATTTCATTGCACTCGTCGCCACATACAGCAGGTCGTGTCCCCTTGTCGGGGAGACCGGTCCCCCCTGTCGGGCAAACTCTAGCGCTATTCCTGATCTTGGGTGGAATCATTTCTTGAGCATGCGATTCTATTGGGTTGGTTGAAAGTCTCCGTTGTTTCTAAGCTTAAATTGAAAAGAATGTTTTTGTACTAACAACGAAATTTACGCCATAATACATATGCATCATTTTATTTAATAATGATTTGTCAACTTTTGTTGTTTCATTTTCCCACAGGATATCCCTGGTTTATTGCTAAAAAAGTGCACAATGCGTTGTTTGCAATCGTCCAGAGAATTGAAATTTTTTACCGCTAGCGAGTTGTGAAAAGAGCGGAACAGATAGTAATCTGAAGGTGTCAAATCAGGACTATATGGAGGGTGGAGTAAGACATTCCAGCCAAGCCTCAACAATTTCTTCCGGGGGGTTGAAGTCACTTGTAGTCTAGCGTTATTCTGATGAAAACCTCCCCTTTATGATTGGCCGATTCCAGACGCTTCTGCTCAATGACTTGCTCAAAATTTTCTCTGCCTGGCTACTATAATTAATTAATTACTACTTAATTAATTGCTTATTAGGTGGCAGCAGCTCTTAATAGATAACCCCCTTCCATTCTCACTAGCAATAGAGCATATCTTTCTGGGAATGGATATTGGCCTTTGGGTGATTGAGGCTGCTCACTCTAATGACACCAAAACATTTGTGACACTTTTGCTCAGAATTATTGTAGGCGATCTATTTTTCTACGCACGTTAACATCCATTTCAAAAATGAATTAATTTCGTGTTATTTGAGATATAAATCGCACTTGGAAATACGGTGCATCTAAAGTTTTCTCTTAATCTGAGGGGTGAGCCAAACATCAAAGTGACTACCGAAGACAATTCGCATCAAACGCTTATAAATGGTCAAATTCGTTTCGTTGAGTCTCTCTTCCAATTCATGAGCGATAATACGTTTATTATTTGGTATCAGTGCCTGATTTGGCCTATCGGCGCGTTTCTGGCCTTAAACATCAAGTTTATCCCACCTGAAATTCATAAATGGTTTATGATATTCAGACGGGACAAATTTCACAATTTTTTTGCCTCAAAACATTTATTCACTGTTCGGTCACTAACAACATTGTCTCGGTAAACAGCACATATCTTTTCGCGGCTTGAATAGCATTCTTCTCTTTACGGTTGATCCCTTGGGAGGGAGGGGCACCACGAGTTCATGAATATGAGAAGCCGCCGGATAAGTAAGCGGGTTCTCGCTCCTGTTAGTAGGTACAATAATGGGAGGATTCACTTCTTCCTCCAGTGATAGTACGTACCTCCTTCCGGAGGCGTCGGACCGTGGCCGGTGATGGCTATTAGGACTCCAGCCTCAGTACTCGAACTATTGTAGCAATTGTCATTAAATGCCCCCGAGTGCCAAGACAGGGGTAACTCTGCTAAGGTTCCGTTTAAGCTAGTAAAAAAGCATTACATGTCAAAAATTCTCTTTTTCTATCTCTTTCTTTACACGGACACCAAACACACACAATTAAACCAATGTTGATGCTCAACATACAAAATTGTTGGCGAGAGCACCACCTTTCAGAAAATATATAATTTCAAAGATTGATAATAGCATTTCACTGCTCCTACAGCGATCAGCGTTAGAAAAACGGCGGATACTTTCCGAACAACCCAGTACTACCTCTTAGCCGAAACTCTGCCATTTGGTCACCATGGTCCTGCATGCTATTTGAGAAAGTTCGGTGAGTGAGACACCATACACTAGATAGAAACTGCAAATCCATCTCCTGCAGTGCATATTTTTACCTCGGTTCTGCTTATTACTCCTCTATTATTATAACGGGCACCATGAGTTTATGGATGAGAAGCCGACGGATAAATAAGCAGGGTCTCGCTCCCCCTGGTGTGCGGTTGAGTTACCTCCACTCTGATGACGTGGCGTACCTCCTTAGGGAGGAGTTAACTGGGTGTCGGTGACTACAATAGGACTCCGACCTTAGTTCCCGTCTGCTGTTGTAGCGCCGGTTATTCAACGATTTCACATGCCTAAGCAGGACGGCGGTAGCTCTTTTGTGATTGTGGCTATTAATCCAATAAATTAAATAGAATTTCTTAGTGATTATAATTCAAAATGATTTTAAATAAATAATTGTTGTATCTATTCTTTATCAAATTCAGTTTTGTATCCTTATTCCTTTCAGTCATCTCAGTTATCCAAGGAACAAATGAGTTTACTGCAGTTTGTAGAGAAGCCCTTAAAAGTAAGTTAACATATGTGAAAACTAAGTATGATTAACATGTTTTTTAAATTTACCTAATTATGTTTTTAGCATTTACCCTGTTTTGAATGTAGTATTTTTAAAAAGTTCTAACATTGTTAACAGAACGCACAAGTTCTGTTGGACTTTAGATAACTCTTCTCCAAAGTTTAATTTATTTTTTGAAGTTTCTAAACATTGATGACAAACTCTTTCATTTTCATTTAGTATATATCGGAAATAACCACACAGCTTGCAGCTTTGTTATCCTGTACTGCAGTAGGCCATAGGGATTACGTTTGTTTGGAAAGTGTGGTATCAAGTAAGTATTTATATTTATTTTATGAGAAATAATTTTGATTAGACGTTTGAGAAGTACTTTTTTTGAAGCAACATAAAAATTTATTCCATAAAATGTAATAAGAATATATTTTTTCATGTACTAGAAACACTTGTGTCTTTTATATCTTCTGTTTTGTATTTTAAACCAAGTCTTACTGGAATAGCCAATAAGAAATGACAGTTCTTTTCACAAATTCAGATTTTCAAATCTATGAAAATGTTACATGGGCTTTTAATGACATTCGAACGTAAGCTTAAAATAGTATATTTAATAATTCATATTCATATGTTGGGATTCAATTCTATATCAATAAACCATGAAAAGCTGGTAAAACATGGTCTAAATTTTTTTCAGAAGTTCGATTAAACAAATAAAAATTATAAAGAATGATTCGCTTCAAAATATCTTCAGAAGAGTTCTAGTTCATGAGATTTTTATTGAATTATTTCCCAATAAATTATTTGCACCATGGAAAACATTATAGAAACTATAATTTGATGATCGGGACAACCAGCATGTTTTATAATGCTGTCTTGTGATTCAGTCTTCGAAAAGAATTATAAAGATGTATAAATAAAAATAATCTAAATAATGTTTCTATAAGTTTAATTTTTAAAGGTAATGCAAAAGGATCACAATCTCAATAAGGAAACATAAGAGAGCGTGCTCACTTGTTAATAATTCAGAAAGAAAGATGGCTTATTCTAAGCAGAGGAAAAAAAGGCAAAATGTTAATAGACATTTACCCTCTCTCGTATGAGACCCTCTAGAGAAAATTGAGAGAAACTTAAAAAAATTCATAAAAACCGGAAAAATAACCGAAATACAAAACGGTTTGCGGAAATTTTTTTTTAAGACAGGAAAAAAAACCCGTAAGAAAACAACCGATAGATGGCACTGGTATGAACGACTTCGGTGGAAATATGCCAATGAGACTGTTATAAGGATGCTGAATGCGAAAGATAAAGCTTTGTTGGTGAAGTTGTTTTACGAACTATGAATCATCGACCATTGTCTGGTGTAAATCTGAGTTCAGAAGAATTTTTGTTTAACGTGAACCAGGAATCATCGACCATTGTCTTGCGTAAATTCCGAGTTCAGAAGTAATTTTGTTTCCTGATGAATCCAGGAATCATCGACCATTGTCTTGCGTAAATTCCGAGTTCAGAAGAATTTTGTTTTTACGTGAACCAGAAATCATCGAATTACTGTCTTATGTAAATTCTGAGTTCAGAAGAATTTTGTTTTACGTGAACCAGGAATCATCAACCATTGTCTTGCGTAACCTGAGTTCAGAAGAATTTTATTTACGAACCAGGAATCATCGACCATTGTCGTGCGTAAATTCCTGAGTTCAGAAGAATTTTGTTATACGTGAACCAGAATCATCGACCATTGTCGTGCGTAAATCTCTGAGTTCAGAAGAATGCGTTATCCTGTGGTGGTGTGGTGGTTAAAATGTTACCGCTGTAATAAACGATTTGGAGGCATTCTGTTCGTTATTAGCGTATCTTTTCTTTTGATTTGTGTACGTCAGCGCCACCTATCGGTTGTTTTGATATTATTTTTTTTCCCTGTCTTTAAAAAAACTCAGACCTAGCGATGCAAACCGTTTTTTATTTCCCGGTTCTTTTCCTGTTTTCATGAATTTTTAAAGTTTCTAATGAACTTTTGCCCAATTCCTGTATATATATAATACAAATAATATTTTTACTTCTCAAATGGTTTTATAGATTTAAAACAATGTGCGACATAAGATTATGCATGGATTTGAAAATGCATTTACTATTCAGTTTATTTATATAAATTTTTTACTGCAATGAGCAGTAACAAATGAAGAAAATTAACATAATTTTACATTATTTTTTTGTATAAAAATTGCTTATCAAAATGCAAAATGAATGCTTATTGCATTATATTATAAGTAATAATATGTACCAAAATTAAAAAACCCTATGTTAAATATAAAGAATTCTAGGTATTTTAAATCACGAAACGGAAAAAAAACATATACTTACTTCATCTTGAAAAAAAAGTCATGTCAAATTTTCATTTATGACAACTTGATTTCGATCGCAAATAAAAATCTTTAAAATTCTTTAAATATTAAAGATAAAGCTTGTATGTGCGCTCTGTGCTTGCAAAAAAAGTGTAGTACAGGCACAAAAAAAAGCAAAGACCTGAACTAATAATTAGTGAAAGGAGAAAAAGGAGTTTTGAGAATGATGAAAACTGATACACGAAGTAATTAAAAAACCCATGATAATTCATAAATTCTATTGAGAGAAAAGGAAGGCAATGCACAACATAAATTTGCGGACGCAAATAATAAAAAAAAGGCAAAAATACACATCAGAAATTATTTGTATTAAATTAAGAAAACATATTGCACGTAAATAAAACAGTATGTGAATATGTATATTTGAAAAAAAAAATGTTTTTTATGTATGTTTTAAAAATAGTTTGTGAATTTATGTAAATAATGCAAAATAATAAGTTTGAATATTCATTGGGGAAAGTAGTTGGTTAGCCCACCGTTAGAGGGGAATCTTTTTCTGTCCTCATTTGGTCACAACCCATTTCGCGGATATAAAATCTATTATATTGCTGTAAAAAACGTTTGCGGGTTACGACTGCAGTCCAACAAGCAAGATAATAAAAAATTTAAAAAACTCTTTATTTGACGGATATTCCAAGAAAACAAAACATATCACAAGTAACAGAACTAAGCAGCACTTTATAATTAATTACTCAGACAGGCAGCAGATCATGGATAAATATCAGTCACAGCACTTTAGTAGCATTCAGTGTCTGCCGTCTGCCAGCTTGCACTGCTGCCCAACTCCAACTAAACTAATGGATGACATCTCGGTATTTTATGCCTTTCCCTGACAGGATGTGACGTAACATTCTTGACTTCTCTCGAAGGTTCTTACTATTATTTCCACCCTGGATCATAATTCGGCAGTTTCTGGTTTTGTCGCCAAAGTTCCAAATTTGTCGCCAACTCGCCAAAATGGTCGCCAAGGGCAGGGTTCATTCGCTTGCCTTCCAATAAAACCTCTGTAAAAAACCCCTTCTGCCATAAGATTAGCATGCCAGGAAATAACCTACAGCTTCGTACCATATGTTCATCCATTTTGATTACTTTTCCTTTATAACTGAAATAACTATTCCTAATTAGAAAGCAAATGAGCATTCTATAAGAAAAATTCATTAATGCAATGCATCAAATATAACTTATAGACGAAGACTGCATGGATATCTATTTGATATTAGGACTAACGGAGGGTTAAAACTGATGTGGAAAGACGAGTCTCATATACTAAAAAATAGACAACCAATGTTTTACGATATAACAAAGAAGTTAGATGGAAATCTACCACTTGAAATAATTCAAAATCTTTTGTTTCTTGATGGTTATTGCTTACTAAACTTACATAGCTCTCATATGTTTCGTAATAAAACTAGTTAGCTTAATAGAACTACATAATACGATTGAGCCACTTCTGGCTGATTCACATCATTTTTACTTTGAAACGAGCGTTTAAACGGGTCGCTCAATTGCTTTCTTTTATGAGTTCAAAATCTTCTTTTCGTTGCTTTAACATGATAAAAGCGTAGACAAGGAATTCTTTTCTCTCTAAATTGTCTTGCTTGAAAAGTATAAAAGAGAGTTTTAGTTAAAGTATAAAATGTTAAAAGACTACTGAAACTTATATCGTTAGAAGCGTTTGAAAAGGGTTTTAATGCTGAACAGAGAAAGAAATATAAAGATGATAGAAATATAGATACTTTGGCCTTAAAATGATCTTAATAGGAAAGGAAATTCACCCGGAAATAATGTTCGGAGCAATGGCATAATAAGATATAATGAAAGAAGAAAAACTCTCATGTTTTGATGCAATTCGAAGCTTTCATTATTGAATGTTTTCATTTAAGAACAAATAAAAAAACAACCTTCCCTTAGAGTAAGAATTAAATTAACGACAACTGAGCGTAAAAGACTAAATGATGCGAACTCAGGTTATAAATGAGTTTATGAGCTTGTTCTTATGGCAGAAAATGTTGTACGTGCTTCCTGATTGATTAGAACTGATCGTTTTAAACTGCCAAGACGAGCACATTCTCGCGAAAAGAATGACAGGCAATGACAGGCAATGAGTAAGATGAGCTTATATCCGGAGTTTTTTGTTAAGTCACGCTAAGTAAAATGTAAATATCCCCTCCATTTCTTACTTCATCCCTATTTTGGTGAAGTCAACCCTGCCTGCGCATGCGCAAAAGCGCGGAAGGTTTCGGAATTCGAAAATCATCTATAAGTGGATTGTCGTAATATATGAGGGTAAGTCAAAAAATTATGCGCAAACCAAATTATGTAAACCCCGTTTAACTTAAAGGGACTGACGTAAAACGACGTATAAATGAAAAGACGTATAATCGAAATTTTAATAAACAACTTTTATTATTACAAATTTAATGCAAATTAATTTAAAATCAAACATTTATCATAAGAGTGAGAAAAACCATACCCTCATTGCATATCTTGAATACTAGTTATGTATCTCTTATTTCATACGATTTATGTGCATGCAAGTAGATGTTTAATTTAAAAAAAATCCTAAAATAGCAGGAACGGAGAAATGATGACCAAAGCGGAAAATTTGCGAATTTGAGAAAGGAGGAATGTTTTCATGCACAACGAACGCACAATCAAATTTTGCGTCATATAAACGAAGTACTTTATCATTGCAATGGCTACGAATGAATCGGAACGGTAACGAAACGATGCATGAATGAGAAAAGTATAAACGGTGCTTCACTACACTTTACACTTTAACAATAGGTAAACAATGCAAGGATTTAATCAAGTCTTCATTTCTCGACATAATATCCTGTCTTCGCGATTCATTTAGCCCCGTGATCCACAAGTTCATGTATTCTCTGGGAGAAGAAGTCTTATGATGGGGATGTGGAGCCTTGAAGCTCCACGTCCTGCTTGTCCAGTTCTGTGGAAAAGCTGTCTGTCCACCACGAGAACTGTCGCCGCCTAATTGTCTAGTTCACTGCGGTTGCTATGGCAACTGGTTATGCTAGGGAAGATCCATTTCGAATAGGAGGACTCCAACGGAAGTCGGAGTTTTTTAATTCTTCGCGCCAGTTTGCGGCGGAACACTTTTGAATGAACTTCTACCTACTAGAAATGGATTCTTCCTGCGATAACCTGTTTCTATAGCGACCGCCGTAAACTAGACAATTTGGCGGCGACAGTTCTCGTGGCGGATAGACAGTAATGCATCATGTGGGGGGTAGAACACTGTCTCTGAGATGTGGGGAGAGCTTCCAATCCTTCCAACCAGAGCAAACAGACGACTGCTCTCTGTTCCTCCCTCATGCATACTGCTATTGGTGCGGTCATGTTTATTCTTCAACAGAACAAAAAGGAATGATGCGATCATTATCAAACTTTCTGTTCTACTGATTCTACACATGTGTCTTCATTGGTTAAATTTTCTGTCTTAAGTGCGGCTAATTTTTACTTACCTATGTATATAAGAATATTACAACATTTTTCCATTTCACAAATATCCAATAACTTTGCAAAGTGTTTTCAAAGCATATTAACAAACAAAATGCCTGTTCAGGCACTTCTGCAGCTACAACTAGTAGATCTATAGATGCTAAAACTTGTACACACTATTCAAAGTAATACATTAGAAGATTCTACAATAAAAAAAACATTAGTTACGAAACCGTTTTATAGAGGGAACTTTTTGATAAAAAGGATTTGAACCAATATTTTATAAAAACATTATATGTTAAATATTAAGCCTTAACTATTCGCGCCAATTCACACAGCAAAATTTTCTGCGCAGTGTATTTTGTACACCGTATATTTCTAAATTTCTATGTACAACGATTCATGTTTATAAGATTAGTTTTAAATCAAATACAATAACAACGTGTTAAAATAAATTTAAAAAAAACACTTAAAAATAGGCGTATAAATGAAACTGCTTTTAGTTCATATTCAATCTTAGAGAAATGAGAAATTTATTAGAAAAATATATAGTTAAAAAAACTACTTTTCATTTTACAGCTTTCTGAACAAAAATGATTATTTTAAAACTCTCTGTAATTAGTTTTCTAACATTTAAAGTTCAAACAAGCAGCACGTGCGGTAAGTTGAAAAAAGTAAGTAAATTTAAAATAAGAATTATCTAGAAACCACTAACAATAAGCTTTACGAATTCATAGGAGAAAATTCCCGGTGAGATTTCAGTGACCTAATTAATTAAAATATTTAATTTTGCTTCCAATATCAGAATAAAATAATGGAATTTTATACAAATGTTTAACAGGCAAACAAAAAAATAAAACATTTCCAGTAATAAGTTTTTGTAATTTGAGTGACAAAAAGATATTTTAATTAGAGTAAAACGGAAAGTTCAACTTTAATGAATTTAATTGTTTTCAGAATAAAAGAATCACGCTCAGTGAACAACATATTTTGATTACTAAAACTTTGATCACAATCAGAACTAATTATTAACATTCAAATGATAGTTCATTTAGATTTGTTGTTTGAAAAAAAATTTGGAAAAATAATTCTTCTTTAGATATTTTTCTTAGAATTTATTTGTACTGTTAATGCATATCATTTATATTTAAAAAGCTATTAAAATTGTATTAATGTAACTTATCAAATTAAAGCAACATTTTGTATTAAATTTTAGTTGAAATTTAGCCTTTATAGTTTTACAAAAATTTTAAATTAAATAGAATATTAAAGACATAATTTCAAAATTATGCTTAAAAATAGTCATTTTAAAAATAATACAGTATTATTTCCTAAAGATGCTATAAACGATGCAGCATTAATTCTCAAAGTTTGTTACATTATTATCTCGTAATGAAAGTGAATTAGAAAATATCACACATCAGTCTTTGTTTCGTCAATAACCAAGAAAAATACCATTTAGATTTGAACTACCGTAGAAAGTTCACAATAAATTTAAATTTTGTTATTTTTATATAATTAGTAATTTTGTTCATTTCAATTTCAACCTATATGTCAGGTGTTTTATTCCATTAACGTCCAAATTAATTTGAAGCATACATTTCTGTAAAATTCCTTTAATTTAAAAAAAAATACTAACTAAAGATGAAGATAACTCAGAACTAAAATTTCATTCCTAAAATTTTTTTTGCTCTTATGTTTTTATAAAAATGATAGAAAAATAAGTAGAAAATCATTTAAACTTTTTAGGAGTTTGGGAATACATAGTGAATTGTTATACAAAGCAAAACCGCGGGAGTGGCCTTCCCGAAACTTTCTCGCATACGACTAACACAGGTGGGGGGAAAATACATCGCGCGCCAGAAGCGTGCGGTATTCCCTAAGGTGGATAAAACGCTCCAGCGTTCGCGCATTTTTTTGCGTCGTAGAATGGGGAAAAAACCGAATATGAAATTTGAACGCCTTTCTTGAAATCGATTTAAATGAAAATTGGAGACAAATCTACAATTATGGTTTCAACACTACTTAGGAAATTTCATTTATCTAAGTCATTTCTTTTAAAAGTTGTCGTCTTCAGAAGTATGCGATTATACAGACTAACAGACAGTAAACCCTTTGACGTATTTGGCCAAAACTTTGATACGGACCTACATTCCTGATGATAAAACTGTGTACAAAATCTTATCCATCCAACAATTCAAGTTTTTGAGTTATAATGTTCACATTAATGCGGACAGACAGACTTGTTGCAGAGGGATATTGTCCAAACTTGATAGGAATCTACAAATTATGTGTCAGGATCACTTACCAAATTTTATCCCCGTAGCTCTAATAGTGTTTGAGTTACCGTGTTCACAGACAGACAGACACACAGACAGACATAATTCCAAAAATTTGTTTTTCGGGCTCAGGGAGGTCTAAAACGTGGAGATTCGTCAAAATCTCGAGTTCGAATTTTTCGACGGTTACAATACTTTCTCTTTGTGTATTTCGTATTTGAGAAAGTAAAATGATACATTTTAATGCGAACTGCTTAGTCACTGCAATGTAAATGTAACTATCCTCAAATGAAGACGCTGGGTGTTAATGGGTGAAGCTTTATTAAAATGCATACAGTTACCAAAATGTATAATTGTTTTGTCTGATATGTTTCATTCTCAATTTCAGAATTATTATTTTATTTTAAAGCAAAGTATCAAATTTTGGTTCCAATAAAAGTAAACTAAATAACTGAATCAAATGCGCATATATATTATACAGTTAATTTATTGGTTAATTTTTTTATTAGACTAGACTAATGAGCTTCGGGTTTTAAAAGTTTTATTTCATCCGTTCTTCTATAGATTTAAATTTTTTACAGAAAGCAATTAATTCTAATTTCTTTTATATAAATTTTGAAATAACTGGATTTAAACGTTATTGTTTTTGTATTAATAATTATATTTCATATGTATATCATTTTGTGAAAAAATGGTGACAATTAATATAAAATTTTTAATGCGGAACAATCATTTTTTCTCATTATATTTAAGTTTCCATTAATTATCTTTTTGAGAGGAATGAGTTTTAAGATAATTTTCTAACTTTCAAAACACTGAAATGCATTTTGACAAATCTGTGTTAATAAATAAGAATATCTATCTTCATCAATTACTTGCATACAAAAATAGATTGGATTATCGAATATAGTTTCAGAATTGTGTGCAAAATAAAACTCGCATAATAAGATCTTATCTTTTATCGTTATAAAATCGAATCCAAGTGGCTTGCTCTTGATATTTTTACTGATTCCACTATAAGGTCGACGTTTGAAATAATAAAAATTACTGAAGAACTGAAGAATACCGTTTCAGACTAATGAATCGTCATTAAAAAGGGTTAATTTTAACACTTTGTACATTCTTTTTGCTAGTTTGGTATGTTATTTCATCTCAAAGAAATATGATATTTTGTTTTTCAATGTTTCGTTGTTTTTTTTAACCCTTAACTAGTCGCGCCAATTCGCACAGCAAAATTTCCCGCCCGGTGTATTGTGTACACCATATAATTCTAAATTTCTAGATAAAAATATTAATGTTTTATAAGATTAGTTTTAATTCAAAAACAATAAATGAAACACACTTAAAATAGGCGTTTATGACAATATTACACAATAATATAAATTCGTGAAATGCATATTGAAGATTTGCAGATTTACAAATTTATATAAAATTTCACAAGCAAGAGGCAATAGAAATATTTTAGTTAGAAATTGTTGTTGATGATGATCCCCGAAGATCAGCAGAGCTATATCGGGTCCATGTGCTAGTGTACCCTGAAGAAATCCAAAGTCAATAGAGGATTAGGAACAAGATCCTCTTTGGAAAGCCCCAGGCATGCAAGAATACGATCAGCTGTGGCCTGTTCTGCAGTACATTTTGGGCAGATCTCAAAACACTTAGAATTATCAGAGAAAGTCAAACTTCTGATATGCCCACTAAGGAAGCGAGTAAGAGTTGTTTGGTTGCGTCTGCTGCAGTCAATTAGTTAGAAATTAAACAACATTAATCCTTTATTAAAATACAAAAATCAGTTAGAGCTAAAATAGTTATTCAGTGTCGGTTTCTTCATTGTTTCGAGAGACTTAACGATACAAAGTCTTCGTTCAAGCTCTTAGGTTCCAATGAATGAAAACAAACACCTTCCTACATTACTCGGCATAAGTCACCTGTATGTTAACTGGGAGAAAGAGATATAAGGCGAAGCAGAATTAAAACATCGGCCATTAAAGCTGTACAAAATGCACCAGCGCGAGCAATTGAGGGTTAATCTTGTTACTAAATTAATATATTACTAATAATCTAACAGCCGGAATTGTTTAATCTAATTTGATGAGAAATACATTTCACAAAAGCTTTTATGACAATTGAATTAGAAATTAAATTGAAAAAATCATCATTAAAGAAATTATTCCACCTTTAATTAAAGAGACTGATATATTTGGATATTTCAAATGAGAATGCAAAATCAAAATTTGTTTGAAAAGAAGCAGCTAACATTGGAAATTATTATTGGTTCTACTAGAATTGTTTTATTGAAATAACAAGATTAAATATCAAATTTTGAAAATCGTATGAAAACCTTAAGAATTCTGATCAAAAAATCATTTAAACAAAAATAAAAAATAAGTTTATTTTCCAGAAACAATTTGAAATGCGTTGTTTGTATTACACTAAATGACCTTTTGTCTGCTACGTATAAACAAATTTACTCTAAACCTTTCAAGAGAGAACCTTTTGAGTAATTTCTTTGACAAACTGTAAACATGTTGTTCAATATTTTGTCAATAAAGAAAATTTTAAGGTCTGCACAGTGAAAAATCATAATTCGAATGATCTTCTAAATTGAATACGTACATTTTACACTAAGTTCATTTGTATCAGATTTGTATCGAATATGATGTTGCATGATAGCAAATTCAACAAAAAGAAGAAAATAGAGGTAGACTCATCTGAAGAAAAGAACTGTATCATTTACTCTGATAACGGTGTATAGTCAATTTTAGTCGATGAAGAAGCTTGGACCGGTGAATAAATCTCACGTTTATCTATCCAGTGTTCAATCTTTCTGAAGGCCACTTCAACCAGTGAAATTGTTCTCCCGGCAATTTTCTCATATACTTGGACAATATGTTCGATTCGTGTTTGACTTAGTGCTATAACGAAGAAAGTCAAGCATGCATTCCAGATCATCCCCCTTTGACTGAGTGGGTCCAAAATTTAATACAGATTTACAAGTTTCGTGTGAAGACTACATACCAAATTTCATTTGTGTAGCTTGTGTTTTTGAGTTATTGCTTTGACTTACATAGGGATAGACAAACCGACGGACAGTTAACCCTTTGACGGATTTCATCCAAGTTTTGATACAGATTTATAATTCTAACGATAAAACCATATGCCAAATATCATTCATCTACCTCGTTGTGTTTCTGAAATATCATATTCGCGTGTGTATGAACACTGACAGACAGACAGACTTTCCTTTGACGGATTTCGGCCAACTTTTGACCGAGATCTAAATTTTTTGGGTAAAGACAACATACCGAATTTCATTTGTTTAGCCCATTTCGTTTTTGAGTTATCGTGTTCAGAGACTAACCAATCAACAGACAAACATAATTCCAAAAATCTTTTTTTCCTACTGAGGGAGGTCTGAAGGTGATTAATCAAAACTTCTAGGTCGTGTTCAGGAGTGGCGCAAGTATCTGCCCGACGGGGAGCCCAACTTGCTGTACGGCATGGTAGTGTAATGGATTTGGTCTCAAATTTTCGACAGATCTTTTTTTATCTACTAGTTGAATACCCCGTTGAACGGGATACAAAAATTTCCCCCCAAAGGGGTGCCCTGACCCCTGGTCGTGTTTGCTAAACATTCAACCCTTTCACTGCACTCAAATATGATAACTCCTCTCATAAATATTTTATATTATACTCGTATTGTAATTCTCTATGTGTTTTTTATTTTATTCTTCTTTGTTCATATATAATTATGTTTCCTTTCAAATGTTTTTGTATCTAATGTTGTAATATTTTTTGCTTTTTTTGCTTTTGCTTTTCAATAAAGTTTCACACATACTCATTCAACCGTCAGGGAGCCGTTTAGGCTCCGAGTTCGGGGGTATGCTGTGGTTTTATGACTATTAAAATACTTTATCTTTGTGTACTTATGCGAGAAACACAATATCAGCTTGCATTATAAGCTTACCTTAGTCTCGCTAGTAAGGAAAGATTTTCTTATTCATGAAATAGAAGCTCATATAAACAACTCTGAGAAAATAAATGATACCTTCAGAAAAACAGATAAAAGTGAAATAATGCATACACATCAACTATCAATAATATTATGACACTTCGAAAAGTCAGAGAAGTGACTCGTGATCACAAGGTTAACGTATCGGACTCTTTTGTTTGTCTTCCTTCAAAGTTTCTTTACTTTTCAGTGTTGTTGTTCATCAGTTTATGCTTTCCTTCCTCAAAATTCCCCAGAAGTTCTGGACAAGGTTAACGTATCAGTATATGCAGTTTGTTTTCGTTCAAAGTTTGTTTACTACTCAGTAGTGCTGTTTATCCGTTTATGTTTCTCTTTCTCAGAATTTCTCAGACATTTATTTCGACTTTTTATACCTGACAATGTTGCAAAACTTCGAATTTCAACGAATTTCTCGGAACTCTCATTTTTACACGCTTTAATTTAACGACTTTTTTCATGTCTGCAAAGATGGCATTTTGTAATCGATTTTTCACTCAGTTCCTGTTGTACTAGAGTTCTGAAATTCTGTACGTTATATAATCACGAGAACAATTTAATATTTTTAGGACTTAATTATTAGTTAATCTTTTGATTTTTGCTAAATTTTTGTTCCTCATGAGCAAGGCTCTCCAGTAGTAAATTTGAGGCAAAATTTATTTCAAGATTAAATAATGTTTATAGAAATGAATTATGAAATATATTAGAGACTAGACAGTAGAACATAAAAAACTTTTTAAAACATAATTTTATCAACGTACTAAACAGTAGAAAATACAGAAATCTGGAGATGAAAGGGAAAGCGTCAAATCGTGAGGTACTGAAAATATTATTATAAGGAAATAAATTTACGATCAATATCGTAAGAAAGAGAATTCCTAAAAAATTCTTAAGAAATTAACAAAATATTATAAATGCGATTAAAATTCTATTTATTTAAAGCATTTCAGTAGGCGCCTCGCGATTTTACTAACCTATCTTGATCTCTAGATTTTTGATTAAATTATTATTTTCTACATTAGTGAAAGCATGTTTTAAAAAATCTTTCTACTTTTATTATTTTATATTTGTTTTATGCAGCTGAGAATAATTTTGTACCTTCGGTGAGTTTCTTAATTCATCCTTTTCGTTATTGCACCCTGTAAAGAAACTCGGATATCATCGAATGTGAATTAATTGTCGTATTTTGATTTCCTTTACGCATCTGCAGGTTTATTTTGTTCCTCTTGCACAATATTCCTGTTCGTGGCGTAAACATATTGATTACCTGTCATTGAAACGTGTCTGCAGGTAAAAATGAATAAATCCATCCTATTATGGATGTTTCAACATGTAGATTTGAATAATGAGAGTGAAAAGATTTCTTGAACAAGAATCTAGTTTTAAGATAAATCTTCTTTACTTAGAACCCCTTAACGCCAAATTAATTTAAAGCACAAATTTCAAAAAAATATTTGAAATTCCAATGGGACTGCGGTGGTCTCGAGGTCGAGACTCAAAAATATCATTTGCGAGGCTCAGGGCCAGATACTGAAAGTGGCAGATGTACATTTGGAAAAAACATATTTTTCGCATGGGCAACTATATGTGGCGTGTTTACGTGTGTCCAGCCCACACAACCTCTACATCCGTGCAAATAATGTGGTATACAAAAGTATGTTAGAATAGATAAACAATTTACATAACTATATCAGCATACATGAACAGTACACTCCTGTTAGCCGTCCAATTAAGTATTATCAACCGTCAGAACTTTTACTTTCCTCTTTCAAAATACAACAAAAAATTTACATTCGTGAATTTAAAAAAATAATAATTCAAATTATTCGCGCACGAAGTCGCGGGTAACAGCTAGTATGAAAATAAAAAAAATGTCTTATAAGTTGTTTATACAAAGATAGATAAAACATTTTGAAGTTAAAATTCGAGATATTTCTGAAGTCATTTAGTTCGAAATTCAAATTTCATTCATTTCCATCATGTTCTTGATATAGAAAGTTGCAAGTCTAAATTTTCTAACTTACAAAATTTAAACTATGACTTTCAAATATTTTTGAAGAATATATTCTTGATTTGTTTAGTATTAGACAATGAATTCAATCCATGCCTTTATTTGAAATCCAAGAAAAATTTGTAGTACAAATTCATAAAACTTATAAAATGTTGAAAAGTAATGCTTGACGCGGAATTTATTTATCATTAGAAAATTAAATAAATTAGAATAAAATAAAAAAAACAAGGACCTGTGTTTAAAAGAGTATAGTTACCTTGTATTCCACATATGTTAGTGGACCTGGATCTTTATTATGCATTCGTAGTCGGCAAAAACCAGGAAAACTGCAATAAATAAATTTTTAAAACTATTAAGAAAATTTGTTATATTAAAAAACAGAAAGTGATGTCTGAAGTTTTATTTATTGAATCAAAAACTGAAATATAACTGAACGATATTCCTTTTTCGTAGTTTCGAATCAATGTCATACTTATAAAACGAAAACATATAATTACATTACAATTGCTTCTACAACCTATTGATCCTATAATAAGCCAATAATTACTATGTTACAACCTGACATTTAATTTTTCTTAAAGTTTCTGTCCAAAAATATGTTACATAATTTTTGGTTTAGATTAAAAATTACAACACATTAATGAAGAATTGAAAGTTTGATTTCACATTTGAAAGAAAGTTATTTTTTAGTAGGTGCACATAATCATGGATCATTTTTCAGCAGTAAAGTTATTATTAATATTTACCTAAAAGAAGATTAAATTATTTTCCATCCAGAAATGGACATATAATTATAGCAAAGATTGTAAATTGTTTATAGTATTAATACACTAGAAAACTTTAAAACGACACGAATTAAAAATCCAGTAAATGCCAAGAAAACGTCATTTATTTAAATATAAATCACGTCAACTCAATTACGTCCAATATTTTATGCTAATGAGGATCAACATAAAATTTATCAATTGATATTTATTCCTGAATACTATTTTCTGTAATGAAATCTTAAGGGATACGAAAAAGTAATTTTTAAAATTAAATCTTTTAGATGAAAAATTCAAATTTAAAATCTTTTAAAATACTATATAAATGTTTGAATTTAATGAAAAATAGGCAGCCTGAAAATTATAATATAATGTGCAAAAGAAAATTCCAGTAGTTTTCTCCAATATGAATATATTGGTTATTATTAATAATAACCAATTAATCGCATTGATCCTAATTTATTTATCATTATTAGTAGTATGTGATATATGTATATATAAATAATAGAAGTGTATATTAATTGTTACGAACCTGATTTTAAATATATGTAAACACATTCACATATTTCTGATTCTATAGCAAAAGTACTATTTGACTCAATAAGAGAAATTTGAGTTTTATTAAAAATTATTTCAAAATAAGTTCGAGTTCTGATTCTATCGAAGTTCGGCGGTGTATAAGGATCTGGTGTATACATTAAATCCAACTAGAGTCGAACTTTTTCTAGGTAGTGTGGCTTGGAAATTTGGAGAGCGTGTCATTATCGTTATATGACCACTTTCAGAAGTATGAGTTTCGGTTCAAAATAGCCTTCGTGTAGCTTCAGAACAGAATTTTAGCACCCTGTGGAAGGATCACGAGTTTTCTCGTGTTTTGCGCGCCATCTGTTACTGAGGGATCACAACTCCTGTTTCCTGAACACCGTATTTAAATACGATCCATTTAAGCTACTTTGTCTATTTGGGTATTTACACCAATAACAATGTATTAAACTCGATTTCTTTAACGTTTCTTTTTCTTATTTATAGTTTTTGATTGCATTTAAAAGTAGCTATACAGCTGTCGGAAAAAAATACTCAGCCACTGGGATAAGTAAAACCAGCGGGAGTGGTGTCCCCTAAACTTTCTCGTATACTTTCCCAAAAAGGTGCTGTTTCCCTTCCCCCCGCGTGGATAAAAAAATTCGAACCTACTCTAATCCAGAATCCAATGACTATCAGAAGGTTTTTCATTGTATATTAAAGTGTTTCTAAAATATTTACGTCAAGAATCAAAGAGATGCGTGCGATTAAACGCGAAACGGTTTTATACTCTTACCGTCTCAAGGACAAAGTGGCGTATTCCTACCACGCGCACAGGCATTGCTACCACAGATTGCTACCAGTAGGCATGCGCATGGAGTTCGTTTCAAAAGGAAAAAAGTATGCGATTATACAGACCAAAAGACAGTCAGCCCGTTGACGGATTTGGCCCAAACTTTTATACGGACTTACATTCATGACGATAAAACTGTGTACCAAATTTTATCCATATAGCTATTCAAGTGTTTGAGTTATAGTGTTCGCATGACCGCGAATATACAGACAGACTTCCCGTTGGCGGATTTTGTCCAAAATTTGATAGAAACCCACAAATTATGTTTAAAGACCACGTACCAAAGTTCATCCCCGTAGCTCTAATAGTTTTCGAGTTATCATGTTCACAGACAGACACACAGCCATAATTCCAAAATTGTGTTTTTCGGACTCAGGGATGTCTAAAACATGGAGATCCGTCAAAATCTCGAGTTCGAATTTTTTGACGATTACAATACTTTCTCTTTGTATACTTCGTATACGAGAAAGTAAAAAAATCCCTTTCGGCAAGCTGGAAGGCAAAGGTAGATGATTCCTTTACGTTAACGTTTTTGATCAATATAGAAAATGACTTTATTGTTTCCAAACATTTCAATATTTACGTCGTGATTCTGTTTTCATGGCATTTAATTTTTCAATATATCAAGGTTTTATTTTACTCAAAAGGTTATGCTAGCTTTATTGGTCAGTAAATTTCTAATTTTTTTAATATCCCCTAGATAACATCAAGCCAGCCTATCTGAAACAGTAGAAGGAAATTAACATTTGACACGAATAAAGAAAGACTCTACATTAACAGAATTCTGAACAAATGATGAAAGAAAATTTTAGAAGTAGACGATTAAAAAATTATATCAAGACCAACTATTGATTTCATTTATTTTCATGCTTTAAATTAATGAATAATTAACTATTTATTTTAATTGTTTCAAAATATTCATTAAAACCTTTCTTTTGCTTTAGAGATTGTTAATAAAATTTGAAGTAAATATATAACAAATAACAATTTATGGAGAAAATTAACTATCGGCTATTTTTTAAAATTGTCTCATCCAATTGATATTCTAATTTTAATTAAAAACATTTCAGATCTGAAAAGGAATTTGTGTATTATAATTTTAATACAATAGTAGTTTTTACATAAAAAATATTAGACATGAAAGCATTTTATTCCGGAGCAAAGCTGGGTATATCAGTTTGTTTACCGTATAAGAAGTGGAAATGAATGAGGCTGATGGGAGCTTTTTCACAAAGTATAACATGGATAAGTTAAAACGAACACCAATTAGCCAGATTTTGAAGTCAAAGTGTCGTCTTTCCGAAATTTTGTGTTTTTATTTTAATTTATTTTTGAAGTAATGCGAGGAATTAGAAAAATTTTTTTTTATTTTTGATGTTTCTCTGTATTTAAAGGATATTTTAAGATATGTATAAAAGAGACTTTCAAATGATTTTGTATAGATATTTTGATAATTTTCTAAAAATAATTCATTAATTTTTTTCAGAATTTAATTTTACTTCACAATGATCTAAATCTTATTTTTTAAATATAATTTAATAGATATTCAATAAAATCTATGCCTTAAATTAATTTGGATGTTAACGGGTTTTAATGTGTTAATATAGCTAAATTGATTAAAGTATAGTGTTTCATGTATCACATTTAAAATACTTAACTGTCACTTCTATATAATTTTTCCTGGATATATGCAAACATTTTACACCGAAAAATGTAGAAAAAAATTTTACATGACTTTCTTTTGTTCGCCAGATCATTTTTATCAGACAACGCATCCACTACAAAACAACAGAAAGCTATTACATTCCAGTAAAACCTTTCAAACACTTACCAAGCTTTACTATCATCATATTTCAAAGTATTTCCTAGGGAAGGATTAGACTTCCTTTCAAACTCCGAGTAACACCATTATTCTTCAAAGGTTAAAACCTTGCGTGATATTATTTTACAGTTTTTCGAACTTTCGAAGCGGAGATGAAAGAAATGATGAACAAGCTGTCAAATTTTGAGGATTTGAAGAACATTGAGTCTGCCTTTGATGAAGACGAGCCTTACATCAATCTAGAAGCTCTTCAAGAGAAGACGCTGTTCACTAGGGGACCCAAGGTATTGCTAGCTTTAATCTTTTCAAAGATTGGGTCTTATGTAAGTGTCAAAATTGTTTTTAATATGATGATCTGTGACCTTTCATGTCATATCCTGTGTGTTTAAATTCAGCGGAAATTTATGTAATATTTACTGTCCACTTTTGTGCAGTAAAAGCAGAAGAATAGTGTTTAAGTGTAATGAAGGGACCACTTGTAATCGGTAGAACAGGTGTAGAATGGGCTTAATATTTAAATAAAACTCCAAAACACCATAACATGTTTATGAAGTTATATTTTACATAAGAAATATATATGTATGTAATGATTTCGACATTTTAATCTTTAAAATAAATCATCTTTTTTAACGCTACCTAATTTTTAATTATAAACTCATTACTTCTACAGTAATCTCATAATAAAGGTATTTCTACTTTAACTTAGACTCGCACTATTTCTTGAGCCTCGAATTCGGCACTTCTCCTTTACGGAAACTATTTAAACTCACCGTGATGTTGTAACGTTCTCTTTTTTACAATGTAACTCCTCCCTGTTAACACACGCTGTCTCTGAGCTTAAACTCTTCTCTCCTGGCCATGGCTTCGTAATCTATAATAGAAAATCCCAGAGATATCTCCAACGCTGGGCGGAGCTTAAAACATTCCCGCCCCTTTTGTCTGCGTCATTATTGAACGAGCAAATCGGATGATTGTATAATAATATTGATTCAGCTGTCAACAAAGAACGAGAAACACGCAATTAAATACTTGTTTAAACAATGAAAATGGATTGAATTGCCTTTCAACAAAAAGGATTGTTGTAAATTATGCCAAAAATTATTTTTTTAAATTTATTAAAATTAGAGAAAAAAATGTAAAGGTAATTTTTTTGTACTTTTTAAAAAATTATTTCTTATGCACTCTGCCAATGTGCATGAGATCTTTCGAGACTAAATCTGTTAAAATCGGTTCTGAGATATGGTATGCAGGCTAAAATCCCGTCTTAGACGGGTACAAATCTTCTAGTTCAGTATTATTTCTTAAAACTTATCTACAATTGAGAACTTTGGATTAAATTTAATTATGCCTATTTTTTAATAAACTTTTCTTCGTTCTACAACGGCTGAAATATTCATTGGATATGCCTCTACATTTCACCTCACGGAGTATGATTATATGTATGAAAAATGATAAAGTGATGGAGATGAATCATGAATTGCTTAGATGAAAGATCTTGCGAATTGTAGCATGATCCCTCTGAAGACAGATTAAACAAAAAAATGTTCGCAGGTTGCGGTAGTATTTATTAAGTGTGCGCATGACAGATTTGAGTTTCCAGGACATGCCAATATATTATTTAAAACTCTTATTCGAAGAACCGAATGTATATATGTTAACAGAGAGGATCAGTGACTAAAGAAAGATCATGAGTATAAATTTTACTACCGCATTAGCTCAAAAAATAATATTTACATGCATGAGAAAATTTTAATAAAATTTATGAAATATACTGATAATTACTTAATATTTAAATGATGGTTAATCTTTAAACCTCCATATAATTTTAGAACTAATTAGTTTAATATAATGAAAAAATGTTTTCAAACGTATTGAATTTCTTTGTTATTCCGCGAGTCATCCTGCTTTTTTTTTCTTTTATGAAGAAAGAAGATATTTTAATACATGAGGTTTGCTTCAATTGTAATTAATGTAATTGATATAAATAAGAAGATAAGTTGCTACAAATAAAAAAAAATGTGTTTTGTATCTGTCTGATGAAACTCAATTTCAATATGTTTTATAATCGCATGAAAACATTTCATTATTTTAAAAGGGTAGAACTTTACCAAAAAAACCATTCGAAACTCTATGATCCTTGCTCATAATGTTGTATTTACGAATCATTTTTTTATGCAACCATAAATCATAAAAATATCTATATAAAAATTAATTATATGAAGTAGTTAAATAAAACAGCTTAACGAAAAGAAACTGCTGCCATGCTGAAAATAATATGTCTCTAATAATAATATTATTGGATAATATAATACAAAAATGTACGAATTTTTAAAAAAAATACGAAAACAAAAGAAATAAAAAACAAATGGTAATCGGATTGGACAATTACTAATATAATAGCCCAGATCTCTCGGTAACGCTTTGACGTCACCAACAATAAAACTCGAGCCATAGCACTGAGAGACGTTAAACAGCATTATTTGATTGTTAGACAACCTAAATTTCAGTCATTTTAAATTTAAAAAAGTAATTGTCATTCTAATTTCAAATTTAATAGCTCTAAAATAGTGAAATAAAATTTGTTATCCATTGATATAAAATTTATCCCGCTATGATCAATAGTTCCCTTAGAAATTTTAAATTATATTAATCCTATATTTCAAATTAATTTCCGTTTTTAATAGAAAGTAGTAAATTACGTCAGTGGTATATCATGCGCGTGATGCAGTTTGGACGCCAAATTGTGTCTGAGTGCAATCGTGGCGATGTTGTTTTCTTGCCAAGAATTAAATTAGCCGCCATTGACGTGAATCTACCATTCGTTCTCAACCGCCGCCAGTTCCCGTTAAGTCCAGCTTACACGATGACTATCAACAAATCGCAGGGGCAAACTTTGGATCATGTTGGAATTTACCTCGATGACCCTGTCTTTTACATGGACAGCTCTATGTTGCACTTTCAAGGTCTAGGATTCCTAATCACGTTAAAATTTACACAAAGACATCCGAAGTACAAGGAAAATTATTAAACAACGAAAAATACTTCACACGGAATGTTGTTTACTAAGAGGTTTATTGAATGAAGAAATATTTAAATAATATGTAAATAAAAAAATATTTCCTGTCATAAAACATATGTTATTTTAATTGCTTTCAATCAATGTTAAACTTTTCTCTCGCATATATATCTATTTAAACACGTCAAATTTGACAGGAAATCTCTCAAATGAAGAGGCAATTTGCGACCATGACGGGTGATTTTCTAGTTATATGAGAAACATTGAAACAATGAATGGTTCATTTTATATGACTAATTGCTCTTCTTCAATCCTCTGAAAGAAGCAGATTTTGTTTTCAGTTTTAGTTCTTTAAATTGATTTAGGTTCAGAATGATTTAAAAATAACGTAAAACTACTTTTAAATCACAACAGAATTAGATTTTCCAGAAATTTAAAAAAAAGGTAAATCTTCGACATGCATCAAAAGTTAATCAATGTCGATCGCAGCATTTAAGATGGCCTTTAAAGTTCCATTTAAGAAATGAGTCTATCCCAGATAGCTAAAGATATATATATGTATCAAACTTTCCTCACTCAATGTGTAATCGAACCTAATCTTTGCAAAAAGGTAAAATTCTCAATACTCTCATGCATAAGGATAGTAATTAAATAAAAATGTGTACCTGACTAATTTTGGCATTCTGTGTTTGTTTTTGGCAGGTATTTCAATATGATGACGACCCCTTTATAAACGTTAAGCCATGAAGACTTTTAAAAGACGTTATTGCTAATGAAATGAAACGATTTGCTTAACTGTATGATCCATGATGCCAGAATAATTAATGTTTTCATAATTTCTCACTGACTGTACAATTATCTATAGTGCTGTGAAATGCATAAAATGGTTGTTTGCTCATAACTGCACACTGATTCTAATTTATGCCAAATCCAATAGGTATTAAATTTAATACTTTAAAATCTGCATGTATGCACAAGCTGGAGATGTTTTCAAAATCGAAATTAAAGTATTGTTGTTGTCATGGCAACAATTAGAAACGAATTAAGTTGGATTTCAAGTCCGTGTTTTGATCGATTTGAAAATTTCTAGAGAGAGACATTAGATAATTTAAATATTATTTAATTTTATTTGGCTGAATTTCATCTTCTGTCCTTGGTAATAATGATTTTATTCAAGCATATCTTGTAAGATGATTTATAGTTTAGAAATTTAGCATTCAAAATTTGTAACCTCATTTCTTTGATGCAGCAATTTTCACTCATTCACGAAGACCGGTATTGGTTATTCGCAGGACATTTGGCGAAAGTTGAGGGAAGGCATTATATCCAGGTAATTTGTTTCCTTTTTTGGTTGCTCATAACTTATAATTTCATTTTCAAAATAAAATGCTTTTGAAAACACAACAATATTTTTAAGACGAAATGTATTGAAAAATATA
>BGPR01011596.1:8568-19464 GCA_013235015.1 Araneus ventricosus | reverse complement strand
CACACACACACACACACACACACACACACACACACACACACTTTTATTATGAGTAGAGTTGATCTAAAATTATTTCGAATACTATATTAGGAAAGTCAACCTTTAACAAGCAAAGACTTGAATATGACTACGCAAATCCAATAAAACATTTTATATCAGATTTCTTTTTTTTTCTTTCATTTTGTATAAACACAGATAAAAGAAAACCATTTCACAAAGCATGGTAATTCTGTATACATAAAAGTGCTTTCAAAGTCCTCTAAAGAAAAGTTAACTTCAGCTCGATATTTGTTAGGCCTTATTAACTAGTAGAGCCTCCGTAACTCAGATCCGGAAACACGGACAAAGACTATTTATGTTATCAATTTATGAAAATAGAATTTTAAAATACTGAAATCCTACACATATAAATTATGTATAAAGAGATTTTAACCGGAAAATTGAAGTGCAGAATATTCAAATTATATGAGTTTAGAAGAGAAGCTATATAAACACCCAACGTTAAGAAGAAGCTTAATGAATAAAAATTTTACAGCTGAAATTTGTTTGAAATAGATTTCAATTGCCTATTATTAACTGAATGAGGATGTGACCAAAATACGTTATAAATAAATAATTTTTAAAATGAATTATCTTACAAGCGGTTAGATATATTATTTATACTTAATAGTGTAAAAAATGAAGCATTCATTTTAATTCCAAATTAAAATATTTTCATCTAAAATGCAGACTGTCGAGGAAAGCATTTCTGAAATAACAATAAAAAATAATTCTTTTATATATCTGCATATGAAGGAAAATAAAGGGGGGGGGGCAGCCTGCCAGTAAAACAACTCTTTATAGACATAATCGTTTTAAAATAAAATTTAAAAGAGCTGCAATTGTTCTGTGTTTAATAAATCTCTTGATATGAAATATTTAGAAACAAAGGTGAAAAGATACTTTTTCAAGAACGACATAAAGCCATTTATTGTGCATAATCTGTATTATTGCTTAATAGTAAGGAATAAAGAAATAACCATACATTCAGTTTATTTTTTTCAGGGGAAATTTATTGAAATTAATTTAAATAGAAGTACACCTCTTAAATTTATAATTTGGAATGGTGTCAATTCATCTCAAGTGACTCATTAACTCTTTAAAGGGCCAATTTTTTGTAGTTGAGATATAATAAAATGACTTTGGGATTGAGATTAATTTAAGAAAAGAAATTCATTTAACTTATTGGATGACATTAACTTTTTGTTAATTAATTTTTTTAATTAATAATTAATTACCAAGACAAGGCACTTTGTTATGATTTCAGATAAGAAATTGGAATGTCTAGGTTTTTGTTTCATCAAAAAATTTAGCGAAAACTTGCATTTAAAAATTGATAAATTTGGCGAGAAGTATACTTCCCACGGCCTTAGTAAGGGTTAATACGTTATAACGGTTTAATCTTGGAATCTATTGTGTATCTCGAAGAAGGAAAAAAATGACGGGAGGCTGTCTTTTTCAAACAGCCACTGATGTTGAAGGCGTTGGACTGCTTTACTCGCGTGATTCTTTTCCGATTTTCAAATTTTTTTTGTAACTTCTGTTGTGACCCTTTATCTCTAAAATAAGACATTATTTATGTTTTAACATGTGTAGTTACCGAGATATAGAAGATTGCGTCACCAATTCATGAGTAATTTTGCCAAACTTTCCAACTTAGTAGTCGCTGAACTACAATTCCGATTTCCAATTTTTTTATAACTTCTTTTGTTACCTTTTATCTCTAAAATAAGACATTAGTTATGTTTAAAACATATGTAGTTACCGAGATTTAGAGGATCTCCCCAACAACGTTTCTTGCGGCGTTTTGGCGTGTGAATAAGATTCCTTCTTGAGGCCCCAATGGGAGGAACGTAGTCCTACGTTAAAATTCTTGACATCACTGTCTGGTGTAAGACAGCGTGCAGTTACAAATAGTTGACATGAGAAAGTTATGTTAGTAACATGCTGTGAATTATGTTAGTTGACTCCCTAACAATTGACCGCTGAACGTCTTTTCTTGCTCTCAATATAGTGTCGAGTTAATGGATGTTGAATACTTAAGAGGAAATATCAAACCGTATTGGCAACCGTATGGGGACATTTTGCTCCTGACAAATAATTAGGATAGCTGCGATTCAATTTATTAATTTTAACCCGATGTTTTGTTTTAACCCGATGCTTTGTTTTAACCCGATGTTTTGTTTTAACCCGATGTTTTGTTATAACCCGAAAGATTTCCTTCATGAAAGTGTCTCCTTTTTTCAGTACTGGGGTCTTTTGCTGTCAGATTGCCTGATTCTTGCCAGAAGAACTGAGCAAGGTGTTCTTTTGGTTTTGGATGAGCCTGTTATGCTCAGATCAATTTACCAAGTCACATTTGATGTTTTGAAATGCGGTAAGAAAAACAATGTTCTATGATCTATTAAAGAAATGTTATTTTTTCTAAAATAAGGTTAGTTAGTTTTATATAAATTTAAAACAAATGTTGTAAAATCTTTCTTTTATTTTCGCTCTTCTTTGTCTCTCGTTTCTTCTCTCTTTTTTATATACCAGCTGCCTTTCGCGACTAGCTCCCTCGCCGGGAACACTGACTGTGTGTAATTGCAATTGAGTCTCTTATACATAATTTGATATTCATGGTTTTCTTAACAAAGTAAATTTTGTTTAGTGACTTATCATCTTAAAGGGATTTCTTTGCAGACTGCACGAAAAATTAATGAAATAAAAAGAAAAAGTAAAATTCGTTACGATATTACCAAAGGATATGGAATTATGAATAAAATCATCATTGGTTAGATTTTAAAAATGGAAGAAAAACGTGCGAGCAAATATTTAATGAAATAATGAAAACAGTTTGAATTTCGTTGCAAAAATGAAAAATATTTTTGAAAATGTTTCATGAAATTAAAAAAAAAATATTGTTAAAAGTGGGCAAAGCATCAGACGACAAACAAATTGTTATTATTAAAAGCATAGTTTTTTTAAATTTTAAAGCGGTGTAGAAATTATTTTTGTGAGATAATATTTTCTAAATTTATGGTTTAAAAAACTTCAAAATTTAGTTTAATTTTTAATTAATTAAAATTTCATAAAAAAGAACCCTCACTCCGAGGTGCTCATTTCCATTTTCTAAAGCAAAGGTTCCAACCTGTTTGGTTGTGTTGGCCACCTGTTGTGTAAAAATATTTTGTGGCGCACTAACGAAATAAACATGTAAAAAAATACAAACTTTTATATTTATACGTATTATATGCACTTATATATCAGTAATTAGTAAAGCTTCTTAAAATATTTATAAATATATTGTTTTATCTGGGCTGTTTTATCCTATGGGCTAATTGGACTGTATCCCAGGAGCGCCATTGAACCAAAGACGTCTATAAACTTACTAAATAGACTTATTTTAATTTTGAACCAATTATTTTTTTAAATTATAATTTTAAATATGTCAAAAGTAAAAACTTCATTAGGGCTTGTAACTTAGACAGCCATCGATTTTGTAATGATACATAAACATGTATATCTTATTTTATAAATTAAAATGCTTATTTTTGGGTCAATTAGATAAATAATTATCAAATCCTGTTTTGAAAAGGCGCTGATATGCGAAATTGTAAGGCTTTAATCACAGAGCAGGTGACATTTTTACTCATTTATATTATTCATTAGGCCACAGGTACTGAAATTCCTAGTTACTGTTCTGATGGGGTGCCAAATTATATTATTTTCATTAGGCCACAGGTGCTGAAATTCCTAGTTACTGTTCTGATGGGGCACCAAATTATATTATTTTCATTAGGCCACAGGTGCTGAAATTCCTAGTTACTGTTCTGATGGGGTGCCAAATTATATTATTTTCATTAGGACACAGGTGCTGAAATTCCTAGTTACTGTTCTGATGGGGCACCAAATTATATTATTTTCATTAGGTCACAGGTGCTGAAATTCCTAGTTATTATTCTGATGGGGCGCCAAATTATTCTAGCCCAGGGCGCTCAAATTTGTTAAGATGGCCCTGTGTTTTATAAATCATAAAATGAGTGAAGACTCTTTAAACTTTCCTGACTTCGAGGCGAAGTCAGGAAAGTTTAAAGAGTCTATTGACTAGCATTTCGCGGCCCATAGTTTGGGAACCTCTGCTCTAAACTATGGTTGTGCCAAATTTGCTATCTCTAGGACCAATGATATGCCCTGCAGAACACCAGCACTAACACAAACAGACACATACACGCATACTCTTTTATTATTAATAGAGAATTCAGTTTCGTTACAAAAAATGAAATATTAGTTTCTTTTTGCTCTTAGAAATAATAACTAACAAACAGAAAGAGATTCGAACCTTTAGTCCGAAACATCGTAGCGTGATAATTTTTTAACCCTCCAAGCTCCCAATTATTTTTCTTTTTCAACTTTCAGGGTAGAAAACTTAGCTTTTAAAGTGAATGAACCGAACTTTTTTGCATTTAATTATATTTCTGAAATCTGAGGAACACTTTATAATACAGATAAATACGAACATATAAAATACGAAATGTACCTATAAATACGAAAAATCTACTTTTGAACTGAACCTGAAAAACGGAAAAAGACGTTTAAGCCGCTAGAAGGGTTAAGACGGCAATTCATCTGTATTCCACTCCATTCCATTTGTTCCAAGCCTGTTTTTTTTCACCCATTCAAGTCGAAAAATCAGGCAAGTCATTCAGTTGAGTCTCCAAAGTGCGCTCCCACGAGCGGCTGCAGAAGGGAGCGAAGATCTCTTCCCCTACCGCCGCTCTTCGATCCCCTATTCCTGCTACCGACGTTGCGTATTTCCGATTTTCTAGCCTCGTCGCGAGGTCTCAATATAGGCAGATTCTTTGATGTGCTGCCTACCCTCGCATTGGGGTCTCAAATTGGAATCGGCGCATTAAATGTTGGATTTTGAGTTCGTTGGAATTCCATCGGTTCGAATCATTTGTTCTAAATTTCATAGGTTTTCGACCTTGACGATTGCTTTTTCCTTCCCGTGTCCCAAAAATTCCACTTTGGATTAGATGTGAATGATCTGCTTTAGATGTGGTTCGTCTGTTTTGTCTTCGTCAGGCTTGCTTGCAATAACAATTGCATCCTGTGAGTGTTGATTTTTACATCACGCAATTCACAGACAGAAAGCAGACTGAAAACATTATCATTTTAAAAAACTGAAAGGGGATTTAAATCTCTAGTCCGAAACATCGGAGCCTGATAATGTTTCAGGCTTGATTCGTCTGTCTTTATTTATATTGATTTTTAAAAATTTAGTCTTGATTATAGCAATGATAAAGTTCACACAAAAAAGTATTTAATATCGTTTCAATGCGCGGGAATATAGAGAAATAAAACAATGAAAAATATTGTTGCAAAATATACTTAGAATATATTTAAAAATTTATTAAAATTAGAGAAAGATCGTGCGGAAATAAAACTGGTATCAGCGGAAAGCTAAATTTTTTGTAAAAGTTTCAAAGTAATGTAAAAAAAGGTGTTTGTGTAATAATATGATTCGAAGTTATTGAGGAAAAATGTTTAAAATTTCGAATAATTTTTAATTACTTGAAATTTTAAAAAATCCTTTCTTAGTGAGCATCTATTAAGAAAGTAGAAGAAGAAATAATTACTTGCAAAATTTGGAAGCACTAAGTCCTACGGTCTGTGCTGTACACTGTAAAAAATATCCGTTTTTTTTCCCCGGACTTTTTCCGTATATTTGACGGTTTAAAGCTGTTTTGTTAACAAAACGGTTTTTCACCGTTTTCCGCTCCAGCCATAAACGGTTTAAAACCGTCAGTCCAAATTCTACTTTTCGTCATACGGTATTGCTTTCCGTACAATATCTTTCCCTTTTCTTAAATGTAATTTTATTGCATTCATTTCATGTTTTTAATAGGGTTCCATCTCCGCTGTTGTTTACACATGTTGCAGTAACCTGTTGTCACTCATGAAAGCTAACCTTAAAACACGTGTTCTGGCAATAGTTGATTTTTACACCACTAGGTGGCGCCACTAGAGCTATAGTGACTTTAAAACTCAAATAGATTATTTTTACTTCATTTTATGAAGTCTCCGGTGGTCTAGTGGTTAGAGCGACTGCCTTTTATTTCTAAGAACGCGGTTTCGATCCCCGGCTCAGAGGAGTTAAAAGTTTTGTCACCATCTTGCATCGAAATCGTCCAAGTAAGTTCAATTAAAAATTATATTAAACTAATTGAAATTAATAATTAAGCCTTGATTAATTAATATTCCTAATTGATAATACACATCAGCACATTTCAACTCAACTCGAACAGAAGAAGAAAAACAACTCAACTCAGTCGATGACGTCACTTACTTCGATGATTTAATTTTTACGGAGAAAACTTGATTTCATACGGTAAAAAACCGTTGTGACTACGGATTTACTTCCTAACTTTTACGGGAAAAACTTGTTCCTGTATGGTAAAAAACCGTTGTGCCTACGGATTTACTTCGTAACTTTTACGGTTTTGCACAACCAAACAAGCTGCCAGTTTAAAACCGTAAATTTTACGGGATTTTTTTACAGTGTAGAGCGTTTAGAAAGGGGTTTATTTGCAATTTGAATTGATGTAGTATATTTGTCTGTAATATAATAATAATTACAGAACAAAAACCTTTAAGATTCTGCCGAAATTTAATGCCAAATGCCGAAGTTTAATGACGTCTTTCAGTGCAAAAAATATTCCCCACCCTGGTTTAGAACGATATTTTCATCATGCATGACACATTACGCAATTTACAGAGTATCTCGTTTATAAACATTATCATGTTAAAATTCAGAGAACGAATAGAATATCATACATTTTTACTGTTTAATTGTATTTTCACTCAAAATATTCCATCGCATTTCGTTTTCTTAAAATACTCTCCTGATACATTTAAATTAAACTTTATGAGTATTTATTTTTATGCTTATAATTTGAATAAAGAAAACATCGAATGGGGGATAATCTTGGAAAAAAGCAGCTCTTATTTGCATTTAATTTCATCTAATTAAGACTTTAAATTTTTTAAAGTTTTATTTTAACTAAACTTTAATCCTGTTTTTTGCAATTTTTCCCACAAAAATTGAAGAAACATTTTTAGCACAAGATCTGTTATTTAATTATTGCCATTTTTTCTTTGTGATGCAGTTTTCATTGTTCTTTAATCTTTTTCTGTGTAATTTTGAACATAATTTGTTACTTGAATTTTTAACTTTTTCTCATTTTATTACCCATTTTAATTGGTAATTAATTCAATAAGTTTTTATATAATTTTGTGAATTGTATTGTGCTCAAACTGTACTAAAGTAACAAGCAAAATATTTTCTTTCTGAAAATTTATTTCTTCTATCATTATTTATGAAAATACAAATTTCCTTTTCTTATGTAATTTACTTGTTAATTTTTTACGCAAAAAGAAATTGTGGCTTAAAAATTGTAATTATAATCTTTTAACATTGGATTAGTCGCTAAGTTATGTAAAGAGAATAATAAAGATATCCTAAATTTTTAAATGAGAAACATAAAATTCTTTTTCAGTATAAATATGATTATTTTTGGTTTAATGCAGGAATTTACTTTTCTGCAGATATAATTTTCTTATTTATGTATATAGAAAAACAAACCTTTTATAAAGTATTAATTAATGTGTCTTAATTATTCCTTTTATTTTTTAGACACAGAATTCAGGATTTTATTTGCTGTGCCGGTAAGTGTCATCTAAATTTTAGCGGAAAATTCAAATAAATAGGATGATTCAATTTTATTTTTACACTTAGATGTAGTCTAAAATTTCAGTTTTGATTATTTCTCTTAGTTTATTAATAAATACAAATGGATGTTCAAATACATCATTCAAATATTAGTTTATTTCATTTGAATTTATTGTGTTTAACTAACAAGAATCCTTAATTTCACTAAAATTTATAAATAAAAATAATGTGTAATTTTTAATATTTTCTTCTTGCAATATATGAAATAAATAATGCAGTAGGGTCAGTTGGAGTAATTGAGGACAAATTTTGAAGACTTGGTTCTTTTTTTCTCTTTAAAATGACAGTATGTGACGGAGAAGAGGTCAATAATTTTTCGAGACATAATCATGTTCTACAGGGTTCATTAATAATTTATTAATTAATCAACTTCCCTTTTAAGGAGCGTCCCTAATTTACCCCAAAGTGTTCCCAATTACCCCAGAGACTATAGGGTAAATGGGAACACGCATTTCGGCTTCTGATCACAGTAACGAATTGATTTGAAAGGAATATATTTGAAATGATCAGAAACTACTGTGTATTGCCTCAAAACGAATTTAACTGTCTTACCCTTTAACCCTAATTAACACAAATTACTGTATTTTGAATGTTTTTCGGCAAAAAATATGTTTTATTTCATGGAATATCGCATATAAACTATTATAACAATTTACTACCTCCAATTTGGTGCAATTTATAAACATTCTAACTCAAATTTTGTCGGGAAAATTTGGGAAACGAATTCTATGGAAATTTCAATGACTGAATATTATGACACACTAGAAAGAAATAGTTAAGATTTAAAAACCACACATAGAAATTAGTAAAAACGAATAGTTAGTAGAATAGTTAGATAAACGAATAGAAATGTAGTAGTATAAAGTAGATTTTCCGCTTGAAATTTAAAGTTCAAATCACTATTCTACTAATTTTTCTTTGATATTTACCGGAAAACCAAATACTTCTTTAATACAATCTATTCCAAAAATACTATCTGGGCGTGTAACTTTTATCTGACTCTCGGAAATCGCAAACTGAACATTCACCACCGAAACAAATTTTAGTTTAGCCAAATTGGTGGTCCTCAAACCTATTATATCCAATTCACCAACATAAACTCCTTTAATCCCATAGACGTAGGAATAATTTGCTCTCATTCTGTTATCTCCAACGTTATACTTCAGATCAAACAAATTTGTTGAAAATTCAGCCATGATGATTCTAGATAAATGAATTCCTACATCTCCGCATATTCCGTTTCTTGTTGAAAAGAGCCAAAATCCTCATCTTCAGATTCAGCCATCAACATCACGTTGTTTTCATTCTCGTCATCAGTTTTCTTGTTCTTTTTTCATATTTGGAGTTAAACGGCTTCATATCATTATTAAGAAACAACTTTCACACGTAGAAAGTAATATGTATGTAGATTAAATCATGGTTAAATCTTTTAAAATGTCGGTTGTTAATTTGACATAAAATAGTGAACTTTACCGACGGGACAGAACGCAACCGAGTATCTAGATTGAAAATGCTACCCATCAAATAATAAATTATTCCAAATACATAAAAATACAGGTTTTTGTAACATTAGAAGCCTGTTCCCAATTACCCCGCAGTGTAAGTTTTCAGGGGTAATTAAGAACACTAACCTGTTCCTCAAGAAGAAATCCAAAAACGAAAACTGAAGTTTCCTCGTAATACCTACTATATCGCACAGTTCTGAGAAATATATAACTAAGCAATTTAGCTTGGCGCAGAGAACGAAATATAAATCTAAAGAAATTTTGATTTCACTTTTCTGAACACGGCTGCAATTAAAGGTAACAAACGTTACTAAATACCATTGAAAAAATTGGGAAAGTGTTTTTCTTCTTCGTCTAGAGTGTATTAACCAAAGCAGTTCTAGAGTGTATTAACCAAAGCAGTGTTTTTCAGTTCGCTAGGGCTTCAACAGTGCTTATTGCAATCACCGTTCCCAATTACTAATTGTTGATGAATATTTATGCATGCATCTGATAAATGGAAAAATATTGTTTTATTTTTAATTTGTAGTATTGTTATGAGAAAAAGTTAGAGAAATTATTTCTGATAATTCAAAAAAGATTGAAGATAAAGTTCCAATCGTTTTTTTAAATTAGTTAATGATGCGTACAGAAAAAAACTTTGCTTAAAACAAAAATGAATTTTAATCTAAAATAAAAATCAAAGAAATGAAGCATAGAATTAAAAATTTAACACGCCCAAAGCGATATTTAGATTTCGTGTTATAGACAGTATTTTAAGCATTACAAAATATTCTCTCTGCTTCATTATTTCATAAGAAGCAGTTACTTTTGCGTGTATGTTTCATGCATTATTACTTGCATACAATTTACAAATTTAAATATTGATGAAAATATTTTTATAATTGAATTTTTTAAATGCTTTTGAATGTCTTCAATTAAGATATATAAAATACTGAAAACAAAAGATGGAAAATTGTGTTGATTTAAATGTTCTATATGCTGATTGAGTTTAATTTAGTATCTAAATTCGAAAATTAGTTTATAAATTTTTGTATGGAATATTTATGCATGGAGGCAATAAAAACGTTTTCGTAAATGATTACTAAAATTTAATGTAAATTCTTTTTGTAGATTTTTATTGGGATCAGGATAGAACTAGATTTTTAATAGATTCTGTTTTTGCTTTTTAATCGACTTCTAAGATAACTATGTGAGTAAAAATGCAATTTAACCAAAAAGAACTTTTGATATCTTGATATTATTCATACAAATAAAATTTTCGGATCTCCGATGTATTTTAAGGAAACCAAAGAGAAAATTGAACTAATGCATATTCATTTATGCAAACACGATTTACAAAGCAGAATTTCTGCGAAATCCTACCTTATTTGGCTATTTTTGCTCCGATAATAATTTACTACTCAAAATATTTTGTTTTGAAATCTTAACTAATAGTCTTAGCTGGATGATAATGTGTAGTGAATTTAGAATAATCCTTATAAATGGAATGAATAAATATTTATTCAGTTTATGTCAAACGTGCAAAATTTCATATAAGGAAAAGTAACAACAAAAAATATACCCATTCAAATATGG
>BGPR01011595.1:0-47490 GCA_013235015.1 Araneus ventricosus | reverse complement strand
TGCGACATGAAATACTTGAACTGCATCCATGTATTGAGTGATGCGTCTTGTAAGTTTAAAAGAGTCGAAAACACCAAATAAGAAGTTTAATAATACCAAACTTAATATACATTTTTTGATAATGCACACAAAAATTAACTTACTTTGCATGTCTTTGTACTGTTGAGTAGAAATATGCTCAAAGCCTGGGGCAGGAACATCCCAATACAGGGACTTCTTCCTTCTTCGAGGAGCACGCTCATTGCGCCTGAAAAAAAAAAATAAATAATGAAAAGGTGGAAAAAAAAATTTACAAAATGTTTTGAAAATAACAAAGTACAGTAGAACACCGCTAATCCAAACCGATTTTATTTTCGAAAGTTATATGTAATCGAAAAGATTACCTGAAAAGATTTAAATATACATACTAAAAACAAAAAAAGTACTTTTTCAGCATGCATAATTTTGTATACACTGAAGAAACTAATGCAATTCGCCGTAAGATAAGGTAACTTCATACAGGAGCACATCCATTATTTTAATGAAAAGGGGAGACATTCTCTTTCTATTGCTTTTGAATAAAAGAATTCAAGAGGTAGTAGTACTGAGTACTTATAACTTAGATTTTTTTTAGCACACATATTTTTCTTTTCTATTTTTATCAGAATTTCAGGTAATCTGAACAGGCACTGGTGCCAATTAGTTCGGATTAATGGAGTTCTACTGTACTTCTGAATCTGCAAAAATCGAACTTCTATTTATAAAATTTTTGCTGTAATCTGAAAATGGTTCAAATAATTTTAAAACATTACAGTAGAAACTTTGGATATTTATTACTCGAAAAATACCAATTGATATATTTTGTCCTGTAATTACACGTGAAAGAAAGCATATGAAATACAAGAACATATTCAAACTGATTTAACAAGTCACTTTAAAAAGTGACCAAAACAACCGATTGTTGTATTATAACAAAGACATTGCAAAAAATAAAATAAAGACCTACCTACCCTAATAAATGCTAATGTACTATATTTAAGTGAAAGATATTAAACTGTAAATCACATCTTAAAGCATAAGTATGCACAACTTTATTAGGCTTGGGTTATTTATCACAAATGAATTAACAGTTAGAAGAAATGAATCACAAAACTCTATAAATAAAAATCTTCCTTTTCTTATTTATTGTTTTTTTTTAAATAAGATTTTTAAATGCAGTTCTTGATATCGGATTTTATTTAGTGATCGTCATTCCTTTCTTATAGGTAACAATGAGCAACTATCTGATAACATATGTTTTTGTGCACATTTGCATTTCGATTTGTTGCCACTCATTCCCTTCTTCAAAATGCCGATTCATTTGAAATCAATATTTAAAAACAAAGTTGTTAATTAAGAAAATGCTCTTTAAAATTAATAAAAAGTACTGGAAAATGAAAAGAATTAACTTCAATATGCCAATACAGAATTTTTACGGTTAATACTCTGGTAGAAAACTTGTTTAATGAAATAATACTTGCATACAAGAAAAAAAACTTATAATTTCTTCGCAAAGATAGAATAAAAAAATCAGCATTTCATTATTTTTAATTAAACCACCATTACGTTTTTAAATTATAGAATTCTCTGCAAATATAATACTTTCCTTTAAAAACATTTATATGAATTTAATGTTATATATGCGCATAAAGAATGAAGTTTATTGCATGCGGATTTTAAAATACATTAAATTACAATGAAATCAACTAAATGAACAAGTGAATCCACAGTTCATGCAAAAGAAACTAAAATATACATGTAGCAAGCATTTGAAGGTTGTTTAAAATTTCAAACACTGCTAAATGAAAGAAAAGAAACCCAATAAGAAGTTTCGAAACTTAATATAAAAGGACAACTATATTCTAGATTCACTCCAATATTCAAGCATTCATTACCCAGAAGAATAAACGGAAATCTCCAATACTAAATCTTGCATTCAACTACAAATGAACAAAATGCGAAGTGCAGGTAAGCATGCTACAAAGAAGGACAAGTAATACTTGAATCAATCTATGAATATATATTCATAGATAATCTTATATTTAGTAGAAATATATTTTTACAATTCAGTAACAAAAAATGCAAATTTTCACATAATTGCATTGAAATAAACATGCTATTACTGAAATTGCAGAATATTAAATCAAATTTTTTACTAAAACCAGCAATTATAACAGGAAGCCTTTATTGTCCAAAATTCATTTAATCATGCTTAACAATGTACTAACTTCTACAAAATTCAGTAAAATTTAAAATCTTACTTTCGATCTCTGGAGTGGGAGCGCTTCCTATCTCGTGATCTGGACCTGGATCTTTTAGCTCGAGCAGCCCTTCCACCAGGAGATCGTGAACGAGACCTTCTCCTTTCTCGTCTTCTATCACGGTCCCAGTCCTTATCTGGAGAAATAAGGCAGAAAGAATTAGCTTAGAAATAAAATAAATAAATTAAAGAATAAAAATAAATAGTAAATATTTACCTTTGTCTTCTCCCATTGATATATATGTTTTCTACCTGTAAAAAAACAAGGTTAAATTTGAAAATCTCATACACACAAACAAGAAAAATTTAAATCTTCAAAATGCTTCATATCGAATTTTCTTCTTATCAAATTTCTCTTTTTCAAGATTACTCGTTTTCAGAACCATATACAAGCAATTGTTATGGCAACATCAAGAAATACAACATGGATCAAGAATTTTTATAAAAAATGAATAATCTTCATGACATATCAAAAAGTACTAAGAATTTTGAGCCAGAGACAAAAATCTATCAATTAGTCATTTTAAATACATTTAGCCATAAAAAATATCCACCTAAATAAATTCTAGAATGAACCACGCATTTTAAATTCTACAGAATTTGTCTTGATACAGAAGAAACAATATTACAACATAGTTTTTAGAAGAAATAGGGTCAGGTGGGGTAAAGTGGTAATAAAATCCACATTTTTTTAACTTAGGTGGATTATAAATATAAGAATTTGTTAAAATACTTAACATTTTTTGGTTGTTATTTTACATTACGTTATTGAAGAACTCATTGCATTAAAATTTTGAGAAAAAATAATTGATTTAAACAATTTTACAACACCTTTTTGTCATGTCTTTATGACCACTTTACCCCATGGGGTGGGGTAAAGTGAGTAGTACATGGGGTAAAGTGGTCATAGTTAAAAAATAAGCATAAAAATGTATAAGTTAGCAGAGTTTTTAAAAATATTTAACAAAACTCAATAGTTTCAACTTTAAAAGAAAATCAGTTTATTTGATCAAATTATACATTTTTTATTACCTATGACCAAAAGTTGGCTCATCAAGAATTGAATCTTTAATTCCAACAATGTTACGATTTTCAGAAAAAGTGTAACAGTCAAAAGTTTTAGATATTTTATTGACAGCAAATCTATTTTTATCAAACAGTCAAATAAGCTCTTTGATTGACCCCCCTCCCCCTTCATATTTTGCCAACATCCCACAGAAATACTGTGATAATTGATTATCTGCAATTGTGGATTCACTTGAACTGAATAAAACCTTTTCTGCTTTTTATCAAGTTTTTCTTTGTTTTTTTTCCTCTTGAATTCTATATGCCCACTTTATGTATAGCTGAAACAGGTGGTTATAGAATTGTAAATACAGCTCATCCAGATGCCAAATCTTTGAGGCAAAACTTGTTATCAGCTATACCTGAAATTTCCCCAAGTTCTAGATTTAAACTATTTGCATATGAAGGCCCTGGTTTTGAATTTCTATTCAAACTGACAGTAGACTCAACTATGGTAGGTTGGACATCTGTTTCAGATATTATAGTATGCTTCACTCTTCCTACTTATTAATAGGAAACAGTCCACGACCTTTAAAATCATTGATTGCATTTTCTGGATGAAGACCTATAATATTTTTTAAAAATTTAGAGACTATTTTACTAAGGAAGTTTAGTTACATAAATGTCCCAATTTGAAGCAACACAAGGGCTATTTTAGGATGGACCTCATAATTTTGAACTGCAGCCTTTACTAAGGGAAAGCACTTAGTAAAATATTCTGCAATCAATTTCCCTGGATGATTTTTTAAAAGATCCATTCCAAGCTTTATTAAAGGGGAAAATATTCCCAACATCTAATGGCTGGGCATGAGAACATGATTAATGTATAGTGGTAAGCACAAAATTATAGTGTAATTATGCATAGACTTTAGTGTTCCATAAGTCATGTAACTTCCGTGCTCATCGTAAATTAAAAGAACAGGTTTTTGCAAATCTAAAACTTGGATAAAGCCTTTACCTTAAATCTATTTTTTAGCACTACCTTTAATTTATTGCTCATATAAATGAGCCTCTTTGTAAATAATAAAAGGTAGCATGAAAGTACATCCCTTCTTTTCAACTGACTGATTTCTTATATGCGTTATGTGATGATTTTGGCACAAAAATTCTGTAATATAGCTTAAATTAATATTTAACATCTAACAAATTAAGCTTGAGTAAATGTTAAAACAGGGATGCACGTTAAGCCTATCCCTATGACCACTTTACCCCATCTTACTTAAATTACTATAAAATAATACCTATAATTAATCCAGATTATCTGTTAATGAAGTTTTCTTGAGAGCTACCTGAAGCTTTCTGCAGAATCAATTTAATGAAAACTTAATTAACAAAATTTAGGAGAGAAGTTAAATTAGGTATTCCAACTTCAAACTGCTACATGAACAAACAAATTGGGTGTTTTCTCCTACTAAAGTGTTGTTTAAAGTATAATTTTGAATGTTAAACTTAGTTTTTAACTATTCAAGGCTAAAATTTTAAAAAAATTACATTCATACCATTATTCATTACAAAGTTAGAGCATTTTATTTGATGTATGACCACTTTACCCCACCTGACCCTACACTTTATGGCTTAACATCAAACACACCCTAAATAAGCATTTATATCTTTAAACATTTTAAAATACACTACAAAAGTACAATATGCTACAAATATTAAATATCTATATTTCCAATCATACAATTCTCAAGACCTATCAAACTCCAGCTTATTTATAACTTAAACTGCCTTTGAAATTATGCAGATGATTGGTACATAAACAATATGGCCAAGAAAGGAAACGGGACTACTTAATATCAATAAATATTTCATAAATGGCCAAAACGCAGCAAATAACAAAATCTCACAATAGAAGGCAAATTAATGCACGAAAAAAAAAAATCAACGACAGAGGCAAAACAGAAAAAATTAAGGACGTTTCATTAAAAACATGGCCATGCATGAAAACTGGCATATTGCTATTATCTGGCACAAGAAAAAATTTATAGTAGTTTATACAGTTAATTGAAATCCTTGAAACTTCACAGCATCCTATCAAACTTCTTTCAATGTTCACTATTTAAAAGCGTTTTGGATGTAACTTTGTAGAAATAACGTTCAAGCACGCACTTTTTAGTTGGATGATAAGAAAGGCAAAGTATGACATGCATCTAAACCATCCGACATACTAAAAACAAAGATTACACATATAATTTAAAAACATAATGTGAAATAAAAAGGGATACTTGCAAAATTAAATTTGAGTTGGAGTTTAACAATGCGTCGAATACCAACAAATTAATGGCCCCCACCAAATGGCTTTTCTGCGAATGAAGAATAATGCCGCTAGGAACAGTGATTGACATGGAGAGAGATAGGAGGAGCTAAAATCACCTTTCGAATAAAAATTAAGGGCCTGGAAATTCTTAGAAGTTACCAAAATATCTCTTTATCGCTGAAAATTTGTTTAAATTTTGAACATAGTATGAGGGTGTACTTTATATGAATTTCGAAAAAAAAATCACAATATCATTTTAATCTATTTTCAGCATATTCATGGGAAAAACCTACTTTTGGGACTAAATTACTCCATAAAAGAATCAGATTTTGCCGACAGAGTCGATCAAGGAAGGAAAAAAATTAATTAATTTGTTCAAACCATTTGATTAAAAAAAAAAAAAAACAGCTAACCAATAAGACGAGGGATGCATCCTTTCTTTAGATCCAAAACTTTGAACCGATCTCATTTAGTTGTTTCTTTTTATTTCATATTTTTTAGCTAATAAATGTGAAAAATTCTCTAAGATTTTAGAAAAGAATATAATTAATGTTTAACTGTTCAATTATAAAATTTTAAATATGAGTAGTTAAATAGAATTTGACATTTTCTTGAAACAGATGGTCAAGTGACTTTTTCTCCTTTTGGACACTTCACGGGTACCGTTAAGTGCTGGAAAGTGCTGTTTTGATGCAAATTCGTCTACTGTTGACCGAATTGAGTGTGAATTTTGTTTTGTAACTTAAAATAAATGTTCCTTAACAATTACTAATACAAGTCTTCCAATTGGTAAGGTAAGTACTAACTATAAGCCAAAAAGATTTTCATAAATTCATATTGGGAAGTTGATTTTTGTCTTTCAGATATTCAAAGCTAATAAATCTGTCACCTGATTTTCCATTTCTTATATTTATACCAGCCGTTTTGTTTATTTACTTTTTTGTTAACCTAGAATTGTAATATGTATTTAATTGTAATATGTAAGTTTTCTTTCTCGCTTTAAAAATATTTTAAAATTATATTTGACGTTGTTGCAAGTTATTAAAGTTAGAATCCATGATATGATAAAGTTACCTAATTTAATTATACTTTTTTAAAAACATTACCCCCATCCTGTCAGATATTAAGTCTATATGATTAAATGTAAAATTCTTCAATATGTATAAATGTACAAAAAATTTTCTGTCTTAATTTAAACGTGATTTTATACAGTAATTTGAATGTGTTAAAAAAAAAAAAATCTCCTTGCATAGAGGGAGCTTTGTGATTTAAGTATTGATTTAATAAGTCTTAGTCTTTAAAAAGATTTTTAAGTCTTCCATTAAATCTGAAAATATGGTGTATTTCTATTGAAATTTATATGAATTGACTTTTTGAGATAAACTTGTAAAATATCTAATTTAACATGCTCATACATGATTATTTATTCTATTTCGTCCTTCTCATCTAGATATTTTGTGTGGTTTGGTATTTGTTAATAGAAGTGTATTCATTATCTAGAGAGAATATAAAGTAGAGTTCCAAAATACAATAAATGCAATGACATTATTTTTAGATAGGATTCTCTTATAATATTCTTTAATTATATGCTTTGTGTGTATTGATGCTAAATAAAATTTGAACTAACATAAAATTTTCTAATTTTTCTCTGTTTGCTTATTTAATATCCGAGGAAGTTACATCCTACTCATAACTATATATACAAGCATGGACCTAAGAAGAAAGGGTCAAATTTACTGATGTTGTGTAGTCTTTCACCTAAAGCATACCATATCTTTTAATATGCATAATTCGGAATATACAGTGAAAACTAGCACATTGTTCTTCTTAGTAGATATGTCATTTTGTCTCGGTCTTGATTTAATTCTTCCATTTTGTCTTGGTCCTATTCCTATCAGTATTAAAAAGTATTTTTACAGTACCATAGGCATTTGATAGTGTGGTACCTATTTTTATCTTCCAGTACATAGATCTTTCCTTTTTCAGCTCAAATAAAAAATGGTAATATTGATTTTTTTCATGCAGTAAAGCTGATCAAAGGACCATTTTATATTAAACTAGCCATCTTTGGCACCAGCTGGTTTGCCCATGTTATAACTTATAACAATTCAGTTATATCAACAAAATGCAACATATGTAGATTGCTTTAAATAGTTGTTATTGTTGTATTTTATGTTAATAATTTGTAATTAAAGATATTTGCGTGACGAAGTAATTTCCTCTTTAAATTTTTGAGCGTAATAAACTGTCATTTTTTAAAGAGAGGAGAAAAACTGAAAATTCAAACAAATGACTGTTATAAATCAAGTAAAATGTCATGAAAAAATGAATATTTCATTGATTTTTTTAGATGAAACAATTATTTCATTGAATGCAGATTCATCCAGAATAAAATAGTATAAAAAGATCATCTTTAGATGCATAAATTCAAAGTTCTAAGTTTCTTAGTTCAGTTAGTTATTTAAAGTTCAGAGAACAGTTGCAGTTATTAGCTGCTGCTTTGCAAATATTAATTTGAACTTGTTACTACAATTTGAAATGCACTTCAATTTTAACAAAAATGGTATAAAAATAAAAAAAAAGGAATTTTTGGAAATGAAAAATGTAAAAAAACTCTATAAATCAAGCCAATATTAGACAGTATTTAAAGCTTAATCAATCATGTGCAATCAAAAAGTGGTTTTAAGTTTCTATATAAAACATTTATAAGAGTGAAAATCTATTTCAATTCTTTTTTAATTTGATGTTTTATTATCTGTTTTGTTCTGATTGTGGTGTTTGAGTTTGTTGAAGGATTGGTAATACATGTATAATTTGAAACAGGACTAAAAATTTGATAAAATCCCCCCCAAAAAAATAAAAAAAGTTGCTTAGCATTAAGTTTAAATATCGAAGGAAAGGTCACTTTCCACACATTTTTAAATGGATTAGAAGTGATTTACGTGTAAAATGCGTTTAAAATGTTTGAAAATTGTAAGAAAATTATCATTTATCGTAGCCTAATTAATTAAAAAAAACTTTGAAAATTTAGGGGCAATTTTTTTTTTTCCGCTGTTGTGAACCTTGAATCTTCTCGCTTGAGTATCAGAAGAAAGGAGGAAACCTCCCTCCCTCACTTCTAAGAGGGAACAGTTTTCCGTGACCTTGTCATGAGGGATGTTGTCGATTCTGCGACCTTCACTGATTTGCGAGCAATAGATGATGCTTTCAAAAACATCATCTATTGCTCTCAAAATTTGCTTAATTTTTTAAATAATTAATATTTGAATAAAAAAAATTGGGAAAAAATGACTCCGAGGTGCACATTCCCACCCTCCAAAGTATACCTATACCAAATTTGGTAACTCTAGGTTCAACAATGTTTTGTAGACTGCCAACAGACATTCTCCTTTATTATTAGTAGAGATGTTTCCAGATCTTCTCAGTCTCTGATAGAGTAGTTAACAGCCTATTGACAGATTGTATAAATTAGAGTAGGTTAGGGAATAGAAACTTGTAGGATATAAGTAGAGCAGTAGGTTTTGCCGTCCCTGCAGATTGATTTTCCCTAGATGCTATATCAAGCCATCTCATGAAAAGTATTACATTCATACTTGATTTTCTGTTTTGGTGTTCAGTGTATTTGTAGACTACTCCAGTGGCATTTAGTACATCTAACCCAGTGTTGCTCAGGATCCAAATTTTTTCATATGTCCCCCTGTGTTTCTTTTTCTCCAAATATTATCACTAACTTCCCCAATAAATATAAATCTCCTTTGAATCCTTTCTTGTTGAATTAAAACTTTCAAATCTAGCCTTTTTATTACCTTAACAAAATGGTTTGAATAAAAATGTAAGAAGTTTGGAAAAGGAACACTTCTTTTAAACAATAAAATTTTACAATAACTAATATAACTAATATCATACAGAATTTACCTGGTGTTGCTAATTAAAAATTATAAATTTAAAAATCTTCAGAATAAAATGTTGCCCAAAACATACACTTCAAAATAAAACATTAAAAGACAAAAAAAAAAAAAAAAAATGCAAGAACTAATAAATTAAACTGATATGATTAAAAATATAAACTTAAAAGTCTTTTGATTGAACAAAATGTTGCCAAAAATGCACATTGTAATATAAAACACCAAAAGACAGTCTTTGACTTTCTTAGTTGCCATCAGGGTTGTTGATTTTTTTTATTTTTTTCAAAAAAATCAATTTATTTGATTTAAATTGGATTTTTTTTATTTAAATCAAGATTTTTTTTATTTTAATGATTTTTTTAACATTATATATATTTAACATCTGTATATTAGACAATGAGGCCTACAATCATAGAATTATATATATATATAACAACATACCAGTCATTAAGCTGTACTTTTTTTTTTAAAGAAACATATTTAAAAAAATTAATTCAAACATGTAACAACTGTTTAAAAAATATTTGTGAACTAAATATAAAGAATGATATACTTTTTAAATATAAGACAATTTTATTAAGGAAAAAAGGAGCAATATAATAAAAATAACATTTCTTGACTATAGATGTATTATTGCATGTTAGAATATATAAAATTTTTAGATATGGCTTTTCTGGGCAAGCAAATTTTGCACAAGTGAGAAGCAGGCTCTGTTTCACATGAACTGCACAAATGACTGAAAATCCTGCCCCCCCCCCTTTTCAAAAATAAGAATTATCCTTCCCTACCCTTTATTGGACAATAGACTAAGAATGTCTTAGGAATATTGCAATCTTCCAAGAACTAAATAGCATACTCTTCTCCTCTCCCCTTTCAAGTATTTGGATTAGGGTTTATTTTACCTTTTACTTGAGAATAGACTACTTCTTACTAAGCATAAAAAAGTAAAGAAATCAGTAACTAGGTGACAAGTCACTGAAATTTTCTGAAGTAACTTTTTCTAACCTGGACTCAAAAATGTGTTTCTAAATATAATTTACACATCAACCATTCTATGCGCTTGTTATTTATAATAAATAAAGTTTAATATTTATTTAAGCGAGAATTTTAAGAAATCTGAATGGAAAATAAACATAAAAGTGACTATTTTTCAAAAATTTCTCAAAATTCAATAAATTACATTAAACGTACAAAACAATCTTCATTAGAACAGAAATAGTTTTCTCGTTCCGATGCTGTATCTATTTTTTTCGTACAATAGTCCAAAAACACGTATTGAGAAATTACAGTGAAAAATCACCCCAAACAACACAAAATGTTAAACAAATTTCTACATTAAATTTTTTAATTCACGCTTCGAGGTGCATTGAGTCACCATCATCTGTGTGTCAAATTTCATGACTATAAGTGTGATAGAATCGCCTGGACATTGCACGCACACACACACAAACATTGCCATAAGTATAGATCATAGTTTAAATTGTACTATGTAGATATTTGTGTTTCTTTTGGGACATTTATATGCATTACTTAAATATCTTGCATTTGAACATTATTCAATATAAAAACTTTGTTGTCCCCAACACTATTTAATTTTCTCCAATATTAAAATGAAACTCGCTGCATTTTAGTATGTTCTTGCCTTGTGAACATGATCCTTTCACAATATTTATTTTATTTTATAAAAAAGGAGCATCTCATACTTTGCATTTTATTGTGTTGTTCATTAGAGATTTATTTAAAATCTAATTTGCATGTGTTCTCAAAAATAAAGATATGGAAAGTACTCTAGTTACACCAATTCAATGAAATATTTTTTTATGTTCTATATATTCTTTCTTTAAATAAACATTTAAAAATATTTTAAAATCACTATTTAAAGATGCATGTACAATTTTATTTCATTAAAGCAGATTAACTTGATATTTAAAATAAAGTGATTTAAATCAGCGATTTTAATCGCCGCAACCCTGGTTGCCATAATAAAGCAGTTATATATATATATATGTAATAAATTAACACTTTCCTAATTTTAAAAAACGCTACTCAAAATTTAATCTGTAAAATTATTTCTACTTAAACTCTCACACACAATTAACTGTTATTTTAACTGGCTGAAATCCAGTTTCAACCACTCTCTAACGAACGGGAATTCCCCTCTTTTCCGATACTACTTAATCTCGCTGCGATGGTGCAGCTTCCGCTTTTTAAAATCATGTAACCTTCATACTAGACGCCTGTTTTCGGCGTGGCTGTTTTACTTGTTGCCGGTGACCGCGCTTTACGTCTATTTATACTTTAACAATGGCTTGATATTTTTCCGAATTATTTAAAATTACCTGAAACCTACCGATTAAAACATGATTGAATAAAATAAACTCATCTTCATTCGTCAAAGACTGCCTCTTCATTGGAGTAACCAACACTAGTTGAAATGTTTCATATATATCTATAAAAAGGGCAAATGAAACTCTGTCTGATTAAAACATAAAACCAAGTGTATGAAATTAGTGAAAGATTGACAATTACTTTTATTACAATAGTTGTCGCATTTCCTTGGAATTTCTAACAACACTAATTGTACGGCCATCTAATTGTCACATGTTCATTTGTTCCTTTACAACCTACCATTCGAAAATCACCACCTACCAAATGGTGGTACATTTTTTATTTTTAATTCATTCAGAATTCATATTGTTAAATTGGAAAGTTAGATAGCAAATTTACAATATACAAGAACTTTGTACTATTTTGTTAGTGTAGCCCCAACCTTAAATGTTGGCACTATTCTGTTAGTGAGTGCTTGCTAATGTAACTTCAACTAAAATAACATTCAACTTCTTTCCATTGTTTTATTGCCACAAGACAAAAGTATTCCAACATACAAGCTTGGTGACATCTGGGACTCTGCTAACCGAATAGTGCTTGCTAATGTAATTTTCTCTTTTGTAATCTAAATATTAAAACTCCCTTGTAAATTCCTTTGAAAGCAGTTTGCGTCTTTTCCATCTGTTTGAAAATAATATTGTTTGTGAGAAGAATTGAAATTTTCTTATTTATGGGGAGAAACCATGCATCAATTCTTTGTTGTTGATGTTTGCCTCAATCTACATTGATCACTTCAGCCATATGTTAATATAATTAGAGAGAAAAGTATTCAAATATGTAAATTCATAGTTGAACATGTTGCTAAGAATTGATTTTTTTTTTCGTTGTTTTTTGTTTTGAAAGGAAATTTTTATGTCTGAATTAAAGAATTTATCAGACGGAAAAGAAAGTCTTTAGAGTGGCATTTGAAATGCATTTTTATTATAAGGGCAATAATTTATGTGCATTTTTACATTTGTGATAAATTGTGCAAAACAAATATTTTAAACCTCTAAAAATTGCATTATGTGCTAATTATTTAAATTTGTTTCATTTTTTTTATTTCTTGATACAGGACAAATATGGCAGGCAAAAAGAGGCCCCCAAAGTTAAAATTTGTTGAAGAAATTAAACCACCGGAGCCTGTGTAAGTATTAAGGAAACCACATATACTGTGTGCAGGCATATCTCATTACTATATAATAGGCATTTTGCACAGTGAATAGTATCTTATCATTTTTTAAAGGTCTTGGTGTTCCATTAGATACCATAATGAAAGTTATTTTGAAAGAAAGATTGTAAAATTTGTATGCTTTATTTAAAATGTTATTACATTCTCTTATTTAATTTAACTTTTTTGATATGTGTAAAGATGGAATTTTTAATTGATTTTGCACTCGCATCCTGATGAACTAGTTTTGAAATTTTGTACACTTGTGTGTTCTTGGTGACAATACATTATGCTATTGACTATCTGTTCAGAGCTAGATTATGAGCTAGTCAATTAATTTTATAATTCCATACTTGTGGTGCCATCTGATAGCTAATTTCAGAAAAAATTATTTCAAGGTTCCTGTAATGTTTATAATAATAAATTATAAATTTAAGACTAAAGCCAGAAAATAATTAAAATAAAAAGAATTCTACTTTTTTTTAGTAACTTATAAAAGTGGTCTTTAAAGGCTACTTTTATCACATTTATTTTCTTCTGATCTTCAAGACCATAAGAAATTTTCTTTTTATCATTGATTATTTTAACCCTTCTAATTGTCAATTTTTATATCTTAAATCTTAGGTCTGATGAAGGAGCTCTTAGAGTAGATAAATCTTATGAAGCATTAATTACGTATCAAAAACTCACCATTTTTTGATAGGTAATCAAAACTTTGGAATTTAAAGAATTTTTTCTCGTGATTTTTCAAAAAATGTATAAATAAGCATGTCCTGCCTTGTATTATAGCTACCTAGTAATTGAACATGAACAGAAAAAGCCGCTTCAGCTGCTTAGTACATTAATAAAATAATTTTATTTGGTGAGAACAGTGTTCATCTTTGTTTTTTCAATCTTCCTGGAGCTCAATTTTAAACTGTAGTTTCCCTGGGAAAAAAAAAAATATCCATTTTATAATTCTGACAGAAAAAAAAAGCAGCAGAAGTTTTCTTCCCTCAACTTTTATAGTACAGCATTGTTATTTTTTAAACTGTCTCTACCCTAACCATCTGTAGTCCAATCTATTAGCTGAAATGCCACAAAATTTGGCTGGGGGACTAATGATAACATGGGGGAAAAAAGATTCTTTGGAAAAAAATAGTTTCGAAAATCGCCGATGGAGAAAATGTGGCGTTGTTCTAGTCCATACAATGAGAATTAGACAAATGATTACAGAGATTAGATTCTTCCATTTTTTGGTGGATTTCCGCTTTTTTTTTGTTATTTTGGAGAAATTCCGTTTATTTTTTTTTTTTTCTGATTTTTTGCCCCTGCAAAAATTTGCTTTTTCTTCCGAAAATTCCTCTTTAACACAAAGAAAAGAAACCTTTCTATCTTATGTTTTCGAAAGAAAAGTTTGGGAAAATATGCTCAACAGTGCAGCTTAACTCCACCATCTAGGAAACTAGCTGATTCATCTTCTACTGACAAATCAACATTATATCAGCAAGCTCTACAAGGATGAACATTCCAACATTCATTGCCATTCAAAGTATTAAGTACCACCTTTTTGCAGAAAGCAAAACCTCTGGGCATATTTTGCAAAAAGAAAAAAAAATATTTTTTTTTTGCATGAAAATGTTGATAAAAATTAGTTGAAAACTTAAGGTCATATTGTAAGGGCATACTAAGATGAAGAAATAAATAAACGGAACAAAAACAAATAAACTGCATGAAAGAAAGAAAAACTCCTATCAAAAGAGGCAGCTAAAAAGTTGTGTGCAAATGCACCAAAAACGCAGAGAATAAGACATAAAAAAACTTCTCAAAATAAAAAATAAAACAGATGCAGGCATTCTAGAGATAATGTAGTCCCGACAACTATGCCAGTAATTAAACAGAGAGATACTAATGAAGATTGTGCAAAAACTTTAGCCTTTATTGAAAATAAACTTGCAGAGGATGCAAACACATCCTTTATTGAAGAAAAATCTGTCAAAGGTAGGAGCCCTCCAAAACAAGGGATGAAGCGTGTTAATGGAGATCTGTTATCAACAGAAGCCGCACAAATAAAAAAACGAAAGAAAACCTCTTCTTTAACAATTAAGGGAATGTTTCAAAGGGTTTCAAATAACAATAATGCTAAATGAATCTGTCATTGTAACTGTACAATTTCTCGACCCCTTTCACTTTATAAGGTGCAAAATCATTGTGCTATTACTTTTGCAAAAATGTATAAAAGAAATAAAACAGAATTCAGTATATGATACATTATTATTATTTATAAAGAGCTAATATACTTTACACAATTGCATGAAGTAAAAGAAATTATTTGTCCTTTTTTAAATTTATTTTTTGAGCTAACTTTTATCAAAAAGGCTATTAAATATAATTCTTCTCAGACTTCTGTTGAGTGAATGTTGCATCTCGGTGATGTACAAGTGGTAAATATGTTTTAACATCTAATTTTGTATTTGAAGATGCCCCTGATGATCTGTTAAACTTGTTTGTTAACTTTTAATGTGAATGATTTAATAATAATTTAATATTATTTTTCTTATTTTATATGTACTGAATTATAAATAATTAAGTTATTAATTTTTATAGTGTAATATTTTCATCACGTTGCATGTTTTGATGTTGTACTTCTTGGTACAAATTTTTTGTTTGCATATTATTTCAGTCTTTTTGCTTTTTTGCCAATCTCATCCCTGTGATTAACAAAGAAGAAATTTCAATGCAGCATCACTTCAATGTAGCAAATGAACTGCCCCATAGGATTACAGAGATTTCCGTGCACCATAGCACTTTTTTCAATAAAATCACTTCCTCAGCAAGGGCATATAACTCTTTCAATATGACCACACATTGCTTCCTGTACACAACATTCTTGAGAGTCCAATGTAAAATGTTGACAGGAATGCTCAGCTTGTCCTTTATGGTCGTCAAGGTCAGGACCCCACCATTCCGCTAACATCCGGAATGTCCTTCAGTGTTTATCCCTTTTCCTTATAGACAGATTTACTGATGCTGCTGTCATTTCTTAAATGTGCATTTGCATTTTCAAATTTTACCTGCGTTTCATGCAAATTTTCAGCTGTATAGACTACAACAGCACCAAATTCCCCCATTGGTGTTTTTCTGGGCTATTTTTTTCATGGAAACTTTTTCACTTGTCATCATTGGCCCCCTACCAAATTTGGTAGCATTCAAGCTGATAGCTCGAGCTACCAATTGCTCTGAATAGTGTCAGTTTTAAAAAAACTATCCTGTATGTATTGTGCAATATGGAGTGTTTTATGCTTCATATTATAGTGCAGAAAACTGAGCATGCATTTTGGATGTCTTCTTTTCATTTGATTAAGACCAAACTTTGATAAACATCTATAACGTAAGTGGGGAGACACTTGCCAAGATTTCATTTATATAATTTATTGTATTTTTGACTTACGAAATATACAAAAATGGAAATATATAGATAGACAAAGATCAACATACTTCCTGTAGATTGATTTAATCCAAAATTTGATAGAAAACTTCAGTTTTGGTGTAAAGACCTAAATTGTAGCTACCAGTTTTCATCCGTCTAGCTCATTGTGTTATTGTGTTCACAGACAGGCATATTTTTGGGGGGAGGGAACATAGGGAGATCTAAAATGTGAAGATTCATCAAAATTTCAGTAATTTTTTGATGATTACTGTACTTTCTCATGGAGTACTTCATATGCGAGAAAGAATGAATAGCAGAAACTTTATAAATCTGAGCCAAATCTTATATGTTTTGTTGGATAAGAGTGTTCCTTCATCATTTGAAGAATCTTTTATTATTAGTGTATAATTTCTTAGGTTACCTCCAAGGAATTTAGATACCAGAACCACTATTACTATTGGTGATAGAGTATTTGATGTTGAAGCAGATGATTTGGAAGCAATCTGCGAACTAGGTCGAGGTGCTTATGGCATTGTTGAAAAAATGCTGCATCGGCCGAGTGGAACAGAAATGGCTGTAAAAGTAAGTTACCAATGATTACCAATCCTACTTTTCTTTAAAACTCTTAATAATTTAATACTTAACTATAAAATTGTATTTAGTGAAATTTTGGTTTACTTACATACACACACTAACACATGCAAAAACAATCCTGCTTAGTGGTGTAAGTGGTTTGTCAAGGTTTGTTTTTTGTGTCTTTCTGTAAATTAAACAATTTCTTAGAAAAGGTTTTTCTATTTAGAATCTAATTAAATCTGCCTGTCTATTTCATATATATAAAATCTGGTGACTATCTTTTTGTAGCCTGGCCTATTCAAATTTTGGTGTGATCTCTTTTTACTCACTAATGATGAGTGTTTTTATCGGAGTGCATAGACTCTTCTAATTATCATGGTGGCCTAGATAAAAAGATGATTTTAACATGAATTTTAAATTTACCTGGAAGAGAGAGAGAAGGAAGCTATTATAAGGGAATGATTTGATTAGTCGCATAGGATATCTATTAAAAAAATGATTGAGTGAAGTAAGCAGCAGTGCATGAACCGTATATGTGTTATAGGCCCAGAGGCTATTCAATCCATCTTCAGGGGAGTGCTAACTTTCTCTCCTTTCATATTAACCCATCTCTTTTTAATGTTGTTAGTGAAACAATTCTAACTCAGTACATAATTCACAGTAGTGTTAAAAAATATAAATTTAAACTTTATAAGGATACATTTGGTTTGTGTTTATTTAGAGAATTACAGCCACAGTGAATAACGAAGAACAGAAACGGCTACTGATGGATTTGGATATATCTATGCGTAGCAGTGATTGTTTGTACACTGTTCAGTTTTATGGAGCTTTATTTAGAGAGGTAATAATTTCATGTAAAATTTATTTAAAGTTTTGTTTGCGGATCTGTTTGACAATGCAATCAAAAGTTCATTTTACTAGTTTCACATGTAATGATGATATTAAAAAGACTGTATTAAAAGTTAATTTAAAAGTCCTGCTAATCTAAAGTTTTAAAACTTAATTCAGACATTGATTTAAAAACATTGTAAAACATTAATGAGAGTAAAAGTGCATTTTAAAGCTAATATAATCTGTACATCTTACAAGCCAGAATAAAGGTTTTCAATGTATCATGCTTATTACATTCAAAATTAGTTACTATTTCTTGTCTTTACCTCCCAGTAATTCACCTGCTTTATTTCAGGAAGAGTATTCCAATTTAATTATGGATCTTTTCTTCTTGCATAGAGGTCCTTGTTTGGTATGGATGTATATGCTTCTCTAAGGAGCAGATTATTATTTTGAAATTTTGTACTTGAGCATGATGACTCCTGGTTCTGTAACGTTTGAGATTTCAATTATAGAGACTACAAATATTATCGGAAACCCACCATTGTGGAGAAAATGGAGTCCTAGGCTTCTTTCGGTTCAGGCCGATCATAAGTTAAGCATTAGGATACGAGTCAGTTCTAGCATGTTGGCGACTATAGTTAGTGACTACTCAAGTTCATAGTCTATGGAGTGTTATATTCGGTTAAATGGTCCCAAGTATGATCATAGTATATTTAGAAGAAAGTGATATATTTTAACAGAATTTAGTTTTAAACACCTGCATTTGATATTCTATTTTATAAATCTCTGTATTTGAAACAAAAGTTGCTAATTTTTGGGAACTCTTTTTATAGTCTTGAACCGAATTGAACTGATAAAAGAAATTTAAAACTTTCAGAGACAAATTTAAGTATTTCTTGTAGGATTTTTTGATACAGTTTGAAATTACATGCTAGAATAATTAATTTTATTTAATGTTTTTTCTTGTTAGAATAATTCTTATACTTTATCTATATTTTTATGGGACTGTAATTTATAATGCTTTTTAATTTTCAGGGAGATGTTTGGATATGCATGGAAGTAATGGACACATCTTTGGACAAATTGTATCCAAAGGTTTATAGTGCTGAACAAACTATTCCCGAAGAAGTTCTAGCTAAAATAGCTTTTGCTGTAAGATCTTATTTTCTTTTTGAATTCCAATATTTACATTGAGTAATTTTTAGGGTTTGGTACATTTGTCGAGAATATTAATACCTTTGAATTATATTTTAATTTTTCATCAAAGCCATATACTTCACAGAATTACTTTTTTCACTAAAAGCTGCAGTAAAAAGTACTTCTTCATTGTAGCATTATTTAGGAATAGAATACTGTTGTTAGTAGATACTTATATAAATTTTGGATACTTACTTTGCCCAGTTCAGGAAAGCCTGAACAGAAATTTCATCCATGTTTGGCTTGTGTTTTCAGTCACAGGAACAACTTTCTTTCCCTGTGCTGAATCAGAATGAAAACTGCAATGTAATATTTATGTATAAACTAAAATGTTTTCTATTGCTAGAACCTTGGAATATCATTTTTTTTTTCAAAAGTTTTAGTCAACTTAATTTTAAGATTATTCTAATTGTAAGTTCTTATTCACCTGTATGTTGCTGTCTTTCAATACTTCCAAGAAAAATGAACTTACAAAATTAAATTGTTTATGTTTTTGCTGACATTACTTTACAATTCATACAGCAATTAAAAGAGCTTGTAATTTCCTATTTAATTCATTGTCAATGGAAGTTGTGTTCAGAAAGAATTTCGTTTTTTTTTCCTGTTATTAATTAATTTTTGTATTTTCTGTCTTGCCATGTTTTCTTAAAATCTACTATTTATAAGATTCTTTGTATCTGCTTCTGAAGGGGAGATTTTGATTTAAAGCTTGAAATTTTTATGAAATGAGAGTATATATTTTTTTGTTTAATTTTCGTAATAATTTTGTGAGTACAGCACTTATGAAGGAAGCACCGTTTTTTCAAATTTTTGCTTGTCTATTTAAATTGATTTAATTGCTGTCTTTTCTTAAAATTGATTTGATTCTAATATAAATAAATTCTTTTGTAAATTTTTTGTTTGAAATGTAATTACTTTTTTAATTAAAGTAAAATTTTCATATATATTTTTAATTTCCAAAATTATTTAAAACATAATATACTAAAAGTGTTACTTATCTTAAAAAAAATGCTTATTTTTTTTATCTTTTGTTGTTTTTGTGAATTTTATTGAAACACATACTTTTTGTTGCCTATTTCAAATAAAAGAAAAACTTTCATATAAATTCTTCTAATATTTTTATAAATGTTCTCTTCATATAACATGCTCGTAATTATTTTACCAATTATGTGATGATTACATGTGATTACTGATGTTTTCTGTTAAGGATTTAAAGCAAAAATCCTTAATATAATGTTTTCTTTTTGTGATAATTTTAGGTTGTCAGTGCTTTATATTATTTACATAGCAAGTTAAGAGTGATTCACCGTGATGTAAAGCCATCCAATATCCTGATTAGTCGTGGTGGTGCTGTAAAAATATGCGACTTTGGTATTTCAGGTTATCTTGTAGACTCAATAGCAAAGACTGTAGATGCTGGATGTAAACCTTATATGGCTGTAAGTTATTCACAGTTTTCAGTTCTTTTTTTTGTTTTATTAAAATAGTTTTAAATTATAAAATTAAATTACTGCAGCTCTTAAATGCCTGGTTTTTTTCCCAACTGCCCATCTTTCTGCAATATGTAATGTGAGAATTTTTACATAATTTTTTTTTAATACTTACATTTGAATAGGTATTATCTTTTATTCTTTACAATGAATCTGATTGACATTTTTTTCTTTTCAGCCAGAACGAATAAATCCTTCACCTAACCAAAAAGGATATGATATACGATCAGATGTGTGGAGCTTAGGTATTACAATGGTAGGAAAGATTTTTTTTTTATGTTTTCAGTTCTATTAAGGGAAAAAAGAGACAGAAGGGGGATGTTTATTTTTCATTTCAAATTGACAGATCGATTTTCTTTGGTTCATAGTCTGTAAATGGCACTTAATTCGAAGCATTCTTTGATCATCATTGAAGTCCTTTTTCACATTTATCATTTAAATGTAGCTGTTGCAATCTATTGAAGGTATCTCATTGGTGAGTACAAAAAATGTTATTGCGATTGTAGATGAGTTTACAATTGCTTGAACTAATTGGTTTATAATTTATTTTTATGCATTTATGCTGCTGGCATTACCCGTACTGATGGGATGCAATTATTTTTTATTCTCTTAATCTTAACCTCCGATTCATCAGAACACACTTGTAAGGAGGAATTTTTCTCCCAGTATTTGTATCACTACACTCTTGCAACTTGCAGAATTTTATTATTCTTTAGCATTACTGCTAAATCAAATAAATTTTGTAAATAATAATAATCCTGCATGTCGCAAGAGTACAGTGATACCAATGGTGGGAGAAAAATTTCTCCTTACAAGTGTGTTCTGATGAAATAAATAAGCAGAAAAAATAGTTGCATACCATCAGTATAAGTGATAGCAGCAGAATAAATGCCTAAAAATAAATTGTGAACCAACTAGTACCCACTGCCTGGTGGTGATGCTAAAGTAAGCATACAGAGAAGGTAAAAAAAAAAAAAAAAACACAATTTGCATAATAAAATAAAATAATGGAATAGAAAAAAAAATGTAAGAATGTAGCATGCAACACATAACACATTAATTTTAAAAATAGAATAAAATCAAATGGATGCTGAACCATAGTCATCTGTTTATAGTTACCATTATGAAGAAACTAGAAAAGATTGTTGGTGACCTGTTGTAAGCATAGGAAGTCTACCATGCCTAAGTCCTGAAATGTTTTCAAAATTTCATTATTTTCACTTTTTCTTATGTGTATTGTGACAAAATCGTCTTGTGGGTGTACGTGAATGCATTTCAATAAGCAGGATTACAAAAATAAAGATCTTTATTTTACAGGTATTCTAAGCAAAGAAACGTAACACAAGTATTAAAACAGCACTTGTAAAAATTCACAACAGAGATTACCGTTAAATCTCAACACAGCGCTCAAAGGTTTCCTATTAGCTCACCAGCTTGCTTGCAGATCAAGATCCAACTAACTCTTCTTGGCTTGAGAGCTTGCATTTATAGTTATCAACAGGAAGTGACTTCATTACGCAGGAAGTGACGTAATCTCTAGAAAGTTCCTGAAACCAGTAGAAATAGGTTGAAAGTCCGAGGTCCTTCTAGAAAATTCCCTTTGTCGCCAAAATGGTTGCCAAATTTATCACCAAGATTAGGATCTCAGGGAAACGAATTTATAGCATTATGGTTCCTAAAATAAATTTATATGTGATAAGTTGTCATTCATCAATTGAAATCAACAATTGCTTTCTATGATATTTATTATATGCATAACTTTCTTTATACCCAATTTTGTAAAAAGTGTTTGATATTTTGATGAACCTAAAATTTCTGAAATTTGTTTTCAGTATGAATTATCAATGGGTGTATTTCCTTATAAAACGTGGACCACACCATTTGAACAACTGAAACAAGTCGTTCAAGATGATCCACCTCGTTTACCAAGTGGAAAATTCTCAGATCATTTTGAGGACTTCATATCTCAATGGTAGGGTTCAAAATGATGTTCTTGCATTTTATTTTTGAAATCCATATTTCTGTAAAAGTATAACTTTAAATTTATTTTGGTCTTGTATTGTGTAAGATTTTTTTTTTTTCAAAAATTGATAAATAAAGCATTCTGATTTTACAAAAATGTTGCATTTGTGGCATCTGTTAATTGTTAAAATGAATTATGAAGGTGAAAATGATAATATTTCTCAAGATGAAATTATGAAATTGTTTGGAAGATAGCAAATGATTATTTACCAAAATGTTTTATTGCTAACTCTAAAATGTAATTTCATGGTATTGGAAAATAGTATCTAATTGTTGAAAATAGTTACTAGTAATATTTTCAACTTTTTTTCTGATTTTTAAAATAACAGTTGCTATTTTTTTATTCTTTAGTTTACAAAAGGATTTTACAAGAAGGCCAAATTATCCTCAACTTCTTGAACATCCATTTATATCATCAGACTCAACTCGTGATTATGACATCTCAAGATATGTTTCATTTGTGTTAGACATGTATGATAAAGTACCTGAAGGTGCACTAAAGTCATAGGTACATTAGAAAATTTTGTCCGTCTTGCTGTGTGTATGTGTTAAAGCTATTTTATTATGCTTAAAGCATATTTACTCGACTTTCAAATTTCCATGATTTAAATTTAAAAATATCATGCATGGAGTAGTGTATTGACTATGTACAATTGAATGAATGCCATTTTAAATTACTTAAAAAAGATGACATCTTAAAAGTTCATTACAGTTTTTATTTTAGGAATGTAGTGTTTTAAATGTATTTCGTCACTTAACAAACAACACCACCTATCTCAATATTTTGAAATTTCAAAGAGGAAGATTCGAATGAATTTTTACGCAACCAATAACCAGTATTTCTAAATTTTTTAATGTCTGCTATGAACAAAAGATCACATGTTCCAACCAAACGTGAAAAAAAGATATAGAAATATTCGTTATTGGTTGCGAAAAATTAATGTAATCTTCCTCTTTGAAATTTCAAAAAATTGAGATAGATGGTGTTGCTTGTTAAGCGACAAATTATTCCTTTGTGTGGGAAGAGCATATTTTTTATTGTGTTTCAGTTGGGTATTAATATAGGTGGGATGCTTTCTGAATTTTATTCTGATATTTCGTGCTACTGGAAAGAACCTATTCATCATTTTATTTTATGTTGTATGTTTCTAGTTCATTTATTAATGTTTAAATTTATTAGTTTTGATGTTATGAAGTGTTTTTTTTTGTTTGGAAAAGCAGTACATGAAAAAGGGTTAAAAGGGGGTAATTTTTTAAAAAAATTCTAATGACTTACTCTTAATGTGCAATTTAGTTAGAATTTTTTAGAGAATAGCATTGATTTTTTTTTAATTATTCCATAATTGACTTGTTTAGGTTGCACTAAAATTATTAATTTTTTCTGAGTTTTTATTGCATACATTGTAACTTTTGTTTGAATGAACCATTCACATGGTTAATAGCATTTTATTGATTCTCATATGCAACATTCATAACACGAGGTAATCAAGTCAGATTAACAAAGTTGTGATAAAAACAGGCATAATATTTTTATGGATTACTTCATCACAGGTAAAAGTTTACACTCCTTAAAAATGTCTGAAGATACTTCACATTATATCTTTAAGCTCTGAAGGGAGTTTCAAATAAAGTTTTTAAAGATGAATTACATTCAGAATAACCCAAAGTGGACTTGATTCCCTTGTGTATTTAACACCCCATGTCAAAGTTTCTCATTAGAAGTTTTTTTTTATATCAAAGCTCCTTTTTTAAAATGTATTTTTGAATATTTAATTGCATTTCGTGTGCTAAATTTTTCAAAAAAATAATGTAAAATAATTTTATTTATAGTCATATAACACTACTTAAATTTGTTGTGCTTAGGTATTGTTTGAGAACATATTCTTGTTCTTTAGAAACAGGCAAATTATTCTGCTTTTTAAACCATCTGAGCATATTTTTATGCTGTTAAGTGTTAATGATTGCAATTAATGAAATTAACAATGAATTGTATGTATGTTGTTATAAAATAAGAGTTTTTGTTGCTAGTGATGTATATAGTATTACCAGTTATGTTTCTTGTTATTTAAACAGCCTGAATTTAAGCTGTCCATTCTATATATTTTTGACATAAGTGCCTTCTTCCCCTTTTTTTATGTTTAATTGTACTAATTTGAATTTAACTTTGTTATGATAAAATCCTAGAAAGACAACACTTGTATCAGAGCAGCTAAATGTAATAAGTCGGCTATAGCTATATTGATTTTTTTAAATCCAACATCACCTTTCTTTATTCAGTGGTAATTATTTCAGTTTATCAAATCACATAGCTTAACCAATAATTCTTATTTTTATTGAGGTGTTGTAAACTAAATATAAGTGCTGTCTTTCGTAAATAAAACTCGTAGCCAGTTGTGAGATTTGGTGTAAATATGGAATAAAATCTAAATTAGGATGTGTTAACTAACTCAGTCTTTTGCTTATTCTTTGGAATGTAGTAATCATTGTTTTTCTTATTATTTTGATTTTTTTGAACACTAAAATCATATTGGATTTTTTAATTATTTCTCCTTTTTAGTGTATTAGAAAATTTTACATGTTGTCAATAATTTTTTCGTCCTTTCTCTCTCCATTTCTCAAATCTCAGGCTGATTAAACTTAATTTTGATCTTTTAAAAACCAAATCACCTTGTAATGTGTTTTTTACTTCTGTTTTTTTGTATATTCGAAAATTATATGTGTTCTAAAGAATTTTACTCCTACCTTCCATTTCTCAAATCTCAGACTAAATTAAACTTGATTTGAAACTAGTTCAAATTCATGATAAGCCAATTGGATAAGAATTTTTTTAAATTTAATAATTCAGGAATAAAATACAAATAATTTGATAACCAGAACAGAATTTTCTTGTGTTTGTTTAATTACTATAGTAAGTATTGAATATGTTATTTTTAAATTTGATTGTATTGAATATCAATGTTACTAGATTACTTTCGATATCAATAGATTACTCTCATATGACAATTAAATACCTTTTATCTAAATTATTATGTGTAATTCTGTTATTGGTAATAAGAAAACTTATTAAAAGGAAATTGTGTTACATGCAACACTTCATAAATCATCAGTTTTCTCCCCTATAAAGCTAAATGAGTTATTCTGTCAGCAATTTTTCATGATACTCATTTAGTTTTTAAATTTCATGTTGATATGTGAATTTTTTTTAGCATGAGTCATTTTAATGAAGTAAAGCATCAGACTGAGTTACCATGCATGTAAAGAATTACTATATAGGAGTTACTAAAGTTTAATTAGAGCTTTGAAATAATATATTTGATATCATTTTGTTAAATTTTGGCTTGCTTATTTGTCTTTTTTAAAGATTTTTTTTCCTCCCTCGCTGGATATCAAAACATTCTTGATTTATTATTCAGCCTTTGCTTCGTATACTTTTCAAGCACAAGTATCCCTTTGAATAACATTCCCTGTTAATTTGCCCATCATATTTGTGTCAGCTTAGAAACTGACAGACATTTTGTTTTTGCATTATAATGGATTCTTTTTGGCTACATTTCAATTTAAAAGATACTATAAGAAAATCTCAAGGTTATTTTGCAAAATAAATTAAATTTATTAAATTATTTTTAAAAATGTAAGACTTTTTGCATGAAATTTTTGAATTTTTTGCTATATACATTGTAAAGTGATTGGTAAACCTATTTAAAACATTTTTGTTAATAATATCTGGGACCAATATCTCATAGCTCTACCTATTACACTTCAATATTTTCAGTGAAATCAAGATTTAACTAGCCGTATAGATCATAATAGATAGAAGTCTTGTCTGACTTTCTGCTTCAAGAAATCATTATTTAGCATGACCAGTGTTGCCTCTAAATAGCATTTTTTATTTTTTGAAAAAAATTTGTATTGTAGGGAATTTTAAATATAAATTTATTTTAATAGATAATTACTTTAAAGATAGAAGAGTGCAAATAAATATAATTAGTATATTTTTAATTTCAGAGAAACATATTTAGAGTCTACTAAATGAATATTGAATTTGGTGATGGATTTATCAGTTTTTGTTGCTTAATTAGCAGCAGCTTTAAAATATTTCAAGAAGAAGCTCTTAAAATTTAAGTTAAATTAAAAATTGTGAAATTTCCGTGGACCTGAAATTTTTATCATATTGTTTTTTTATGTAGTCAATGATTGTTGAATTTTTCTGGATTTATCAAGGTTTGAATATGATAGCAAATTTGTTCATAATTTGCATTTGTTAATTTGTAGCCAGTTTTCATTTGTGATAGCTCAAATTGACAGTGGCGTAGAAAGTTTCAAGCCCTTTTTTTATTAATGAATGGCATAATATGTGTTTCTGTGCAACTTAAAGCAACAGAAAGAGCTCTGTGATATTAAACAACTTTTGCTTTAAATATTAAGTTTCAGTACGCAGAATATCAATTACTGGTGTCTAAAATTAAATTCTGTTCAAATGAATCAACTATTTTTAAAGAAATTTAGATTGCAATTAATACTATTGAACTGAATGTAATTATATGTTGATTTTTCCCCATGCTATCAACTTTAGATGTCACTAACTATAGATTTGAGGATTATTTGATTTTTTTTAACATATTTCCAAAAATGGAGAATTTCTCAAGTATCAAATAAAATTTTAAAATCATCCATGTACAGAAATAATATATAACAAATATGTAGTATTGGAGAATGTATATTACTAGAGCCAGTGAGTTCTAATTTTGAATATTGAAGATTTATTTCTGATATGAATATCCGTTTGAAAATAGTCTTTGGCTATCATTCTGTTATATCATTTCCTTACAAGAAGGATTCTTAAAATTCAGTAAACATTTTTCATCAATACAGTTATAATCTCACTTTTGGATATCTGGAGAAACTGTAGCCTTCCAGTTTGAGAATGATGAATGTTAGTTTTGGTTCAGACAAAGAATATTCTAGATACACAGTGCCAGTGCACGTTTATTCTGAAGACTGATATGTCCCCATGTTTGTAATAATAGCAGTGATATAAACTTATAGTGTTTAAGTTTAAATTGTTTCAGGTGTCATCCACATTTCAGAAATGATAGGATTGGCCTTAATAATTCTGTGTAGTTGTTTCAGAAATGGGGTTTGTTATTGAGCTACTCAAACAAACCAAACAACGTCTATCAAGTTACTATTCTTTTTATTGTGGAGGGGGGGGGGGCCAACACTAGGAGGAGACACATTCCAGAGAATGTGGGATTTTAAAAGATACTGTTATGTCATATTTCACTATGTTGGATGGCATTGAGCTATGGACCAAAATTTAGTTTTGGAAAAAGATCATAATGTGTATCCAGACATATGGATAAACAATATCTTGTAATAACTGCACTATATTATTACAAGCCAAACATGTACCTACAGTGTTCTGTAAGGTGGTACTTTTTAATATTACTAGAATTTCATAGGAGAGAGTGAAGATCATAGTCAAAAGATAGTATGCACAAGTTCATCACTAGAAACTACATATGCATTAAGTTTGGCCGTGAATTACATGCTGTCATGTTGGTGCATCATCAAAGTGTTGTTGCCAGTTGTTCTGAAAAATAACAGGATCCATCCACGGTATCTGTAAAATATCTTCAGATTGTGTCTGATCCAATAAATCAGCTAATCAAAATAGGTGGTAGTATCCTGTCTGGGAAATTCCATGCGCAGTTGGTATAAGACCATGAATATTGGAACTTATTGTTTCTAATGATATATATACTCTTCTCTGTCGAACAGCATAAATTTAGATAGTAGTTAGAATTGAAATTGTTTTTCTGTTGACTATTCATTTTTTAAAATTTCCTGTTGCTATTTTGATTTCTCGTTTTGCTTAAAAAGACTTAAAGGGTGCCTTAAATTTCATCAAGCGATAAATTTTCTTTTCTGTTGACATGTTTCAAAATGAAGTTTTTTAATTTTACAGTCCTAATTTGGTTTAAACGAAATGAGAAATTCCAGCCATATTTAGATAATGTTTTTTCAGTTTTATCTTGGTATTTATTTCCTGAAAATATGCTTGTGTTAGAATACTGTTTGATCATTTTTTAAATGTGAAACTTATTCTTAATTCGTATTTGGGAATTAATTTGAAGATACATTTACCTTATTTAAGTACTTGTTGGTGTTATTTCTTGATCATCATATGTTTTGAAGGGAATCGGATTTCATTATTTTTGGTCTTTCTGTTCTATTCTAATTTTTTTATAAATACTATACCTCTAAAACAGGTTATTGTAGCAATCTTTCTCTTATTGAAAAATATATTTTATAGATTATTTGCCTATATAATAATAGGTTTATGTTGATGAATTCATGAAACTCAACTTCAAAACTATAAAGAATGTTATAATTGCACCATGTGATGTGGGGTCATTCCATGTCAAATCAACACAATTTTGAATCATTTTAGGATGGAGCCTCTCAGATTTTGATGAAACTTGGTAAATCAATAGTCTTAACATAGCTATGAATGGAAAAGTTTAAAAAAATGCTTTTCATTGATGATTTATTAATTATTGAAATTTTCATTAAAAAATGCTCTACTTTGAGATAGTTAAACCGCAATATCTTAAGAATGAAAAAAGATATAAGCTTGAATTTTATCTTATATTAAAGCTCCTTTAATGAGCTTTAATTTGTGTAACACAACACAAATTTTAATATTGAATTTAATTAATTCATTTTATTAATTGTACTGTGCTCTTACATCTTCCCAAGTTTCATTTTGGGATCGTCATGGGATCTAATGATACAAGGAGGATAAGTTTCACATGGATGCAAGCTCTTCAAAGAAAAATCTCCTACACTTAAAATTAGATTTTCAAACTTTGCTGAACTACGACCAAAAAATTGTATACTAGCTAGGCAAAGTGGTACACACACAGTCTGTGTATGTGCTATTCATCAAAATGTGAAATTAATGATTGAAAATTCGAAAATGAACAGTTTCACAGATGGGAAAATAAAAAACTATAAGGACTTCCTTTTGAAAATGGTATGTAACCCAGCTTCGATCAACTACTATTTTTCAAATTGTGAAATTTGTCCTGTCATTGATGAAATAAAAGAAATATTGGAGGATGGAAGAACATTTGATAAAAACAGTGACTTTTCGTCGATGGGTTTCTGTTGACAGGTGTAACCTGGAAACCTTAAAGAAATCTACTGATGAATTTGCGGATATTTTCTGCAGAGATATTAAAGTTCTTCTCCGTCACAATTTTATTGCCAAACAACAAAGTGCTTTTATGGCCAATACAAAGGAAATCTTGTCAGAATCAGAGGTGGCAGTAGTTTGTGATTTCCCTGAAAGTTATAGTTTTGTTTTGCAAGACGAAGCACAGTCCTACCACTGAAACAGTTCTCAAGCTACTTTCCATCCTTTTGTTGTGTACTTAATAGAGGAAAACACACTTCAACACTATAGCTTCGTTATCATCTCGGAGTGCCTTGAGCACAGCACTGTAGCAGTCCATTTATTTCAGCAGAAACTTATTCATTTCTTAAAATTAAAATTTGAGAACAGACTGAATTTTTTTATTTTTCAGATGGCTCAGTTGCCCAGTATAAAAATAAAAAGAACTTTTCAAATCTGCCATCACCAAAGATATTTTGGAATTGATGCTGAATGGCATTTTTTAACCACTGCTCATGGTAAAGGTCCATGTGATGGAGTTGTGGGGACTGCTAAAAGTTTGCTAGAGCCAGTCTACAAAGGTCATATGAAAAACAAATTATGACACCATTGCAATTATACGAATGGGCAAAATCTAACATTTCAAAGAGCATGTACTTCAATTATGTGACACAAGATGAATATACAGAAAATGCAGAACATCTGGCACATAATTTTAGTCAGGCTATCCCACTACCAGGGACCCAAAAGTTACATGTTTTTATCCCCTCATTCTATTTAGTCAAAAATTAATACTAAAACATTCTCATTTGCTACAATATCAAACAGCTATCAGGTCATAACAAAAGGAGAAATGTTAAATTTTGGGGGTATGAATGGCTATGTGATTTCCATGTATAATGAAAAATGGTAGTTATGTTTTGGGAAAAAATGAAGTTAAGGTGACTGTCCTCCATGCATCAGGACCTTTCCTTTCCTTTCCTTCCTTTTCCTTCATTTTCGTATCCATTAACATCTGATGATCTCTGGATTCCCAGTTCTGATATTATTTATATAGTGAACCCCATTACACCATCTGGTCACGTGTGTATTCTACCAGTTGAAGAAAAGAAAAAGATTGCAGAGATTATGAATATCTTCTAATCCCTAAACATATGTGCAAACTTTAATGTAAACCTAGTTTGTGTAATACAAGTAATAGGTAAAAAAAATACAATTATTCTTGTTTTGTTTTCTTTAAGTAATAAATTGTTTTTTAATTACTGTTATTTAATTTTTATTGTACTTAATTTTTTCAACTTTTAAATAATGCTAGATTTACCAAAAGCTACATTTTATTAAAAACAAAATTTAATGTGCCAATACTTAAATATTAATCGGTTCATTATTTTTTTTGAAAATTAAGTAATAAATAAAAGATTTAAATCACTATATTGTTAGAAAATTCATAGTTGAAAATAAAATTTGCATGAAAGCTTTTTTTAACAATTAATAATGTCAGATTAACAATGCTAATCAATGGCGAATCCAGGGGTGTGGCTGTCAGGCTGCAACCCCTCCAGAGCTAGACCAGAATTCTTTAATTTATTTAAAATCACTACTGCTGTTTTTTCGTAATCTCCCTTTAAAAAAAGTGAAAACATTTCTTCCTGGTTTTTGACAGGCTCGAAAGTGTTCCCACTTTTGTAGTCATTTCACTCATATTTGCAACGTTGACACGGTCAAAAACTTGTTTTTGCTAGTTATTTCATTGCGTTTTTTGTTAAATTATCAAAAGTATTGTAGTGTTCTTTATAATTCTTATTGTCAGGTGAGTAACTTTACAGACTTTAAAGTGTTTTGGTTTACATAAGCCGTAAGATTTGACATTCGTCACGATGATACAAAACTTTTTATACCTCAGCCCCCCCCCCGACCCAAATCCTGGATTCGTCACTGATGCTAATGGTATACGATTTGCCAAAATTATACTATGTATATAAAAAGCAAAATTCAATGTGACGCAATTTTCTCATCCATGTGAAATTTATCCTCCATCATTGGATTCCAAAATGAAACTTGGGGAGATGTAAGAGCACAGTACAAACTAATTTTGTGAATTTTTTCAGAATTTTTAAAATGTTGCATTTTGAGAAATTAAAATTTAATTTAATTAATTTTAAAATTTGTGTCATGTTATACATCAAATTAAAGCTCGTTAAAGAAGCTTTAATATAAAATTCAAGCTTATATCTTTTTCGTTCTTGAGATGTTGAGGTTTAACTGTCTCAAAGTAGAGCATTTTTTAATGAAAATTTCAATATTTAATAACTCATCAATGAAATGCATGATTTTTTTTTTAGTTTTTCATTCAGAGCTATGTTAAGACTCTTGATTTACCAAGTTTTATCAAAATCTACAAGCGTTCGTCCTAAACAGTGTGTTGACTTGACATGGAATGACCCTGATGTATTTTTTTAATATAAAGAGGATATGTCTGTGTGATTTAAAAGAGCTTGATCATGAGAAGCAAGCTCTTTCAAGCTGATTATGTAAACGTGATTTATCTTTTTTTCTTTGTTTAGATTAATAAATTTTTGAAATTAATTATTCATTTGAATATCTTATGAATGATTCTGTTCTGTTAATTTTGATAATGTTGGGACTGAATGATATTTTTAACAGTGTTGAGGATAATTCTTGTAAAAGAGACTGTCTCAGCTAATAAGTTATTTTGTTCAAGCACTTGAGATGTGTGTAAAACGTCCATGCAAAATTTTTTGTGAACTGTAGATCTATTTTGCAATTTAAAGACCTTGATTTTAAAACAGATTGCAACAATCAGGAATGTTTCTTGAAAAGAATATTTAATTTCTGTTTAAATTTTCTGTCCTAAGTAGTAGTTGTGTTGTGCTTGTCCAAATAAAAAAGAGAATAAATAAATAAAAATGAAATTATAAATATTCTAATGAATTATATATTTTTGGATTTTTTTTCATTATAAAATATGCATTCAGAGTTTTAAGTTTTTTCAAATATTTAATAATTGAACCATGATAAGTTTTTATTTGTGTATATTATATGTGATTTATGTAGAGCTTTATTTTTAGACAAACTACGATTTGTCCCATAATTTTAAAGTGTTTTTATGTTTGTTATATTAAGAAAATTATTTAATGAAGGAACTGTTGAATTAACTCTACACTGCACTATCTATTATTTTTAAATATAAATTATTATAAGGAATACAGGAAAAATAATTTTAAACTTATGTTATTTCAAAAAATAAATGCTTGATTCATTTATGCAATTAATGATTCATTTTTGTGGAAATATATTTTACATAAGTAATATCAAAATCAGTGACTAATCAATTGCTTTAAATTATACTCTCTTTGCCTCAAAAATATCCTAATGATGGTAAAACAGATTTATTGATCAATTGGAACTTAATGCAAATATTATACAGTGTAAATTTTGAGTTTTGGACTACAAATGCAAGCAATTCATATCTTTATCATTGTGCAGTGTGGGGTTAAAAATGAATTAATTTTGCATGTATTGAATTAAACTGGAATGCCCGTTATATGTTAGGCATTTTTTAAGTATGTTTTATGTATATTTCTGTGGTGCAATTGAGGTTAGTCTGTTTTTAATACTGTCTGTGAAAATAATGTAGCTTTTAAGCAATATAGTATGCTCAAAGTATGACTTATTTTTAAAGTGTCAGTTGTGCAATGAATAATAATTATATGCATTGTTAATATAGATATGATAGGTTTGTAAATTTTCACATCGACGAGTTAGCTTCAATCTTTGAAGGTATGTTGCATTAATTCAGTTGTGTAGTGCCTCTTTAATCATGTTATGTAAATAATGGAATTAGTAACCGCACAACTTTGTGATTGTTATTCACTCTTTTATTGTTATTGCTTCAAAGTACAAAAGAAAAACAGTTGCTGCCTATGGAATTAATATAAGATAATAAATAAAAAAAAATGTTAGTATTCCCCTGTCTGTGCTTGTTTATTTATGTTGTTCTTTGTCTCTTTCACTGATTTCATTTCTTAGTTTACCAATTCATGGGTAAAACTTCAGCACATGTAAACATACATGAAGTGAATTTTTACTTGACTGTTTGCTCACTTTGTTTTACATCTCAGAAATCATACAGGATTGCAATTTCTGTTTAGTTCCTAAATTTGAAACTAATAATTCGTCAGCTAATGTAAAAAAGAAAACACCCACTCTTTTAAACAATGAGATGTACTGTCCAGGTTGTTTAATATCAAAATATTTTGTAATTCTTATGTTAATAATTAGATTCTGCTCTAATGAAAGAGGTACAATTACAATGGTTTGATGTTATGGAACCGTTTGCTTTTCCACTAAATACATAACACATCCAAAAGAACTGTTTGCAGTGACGATTTTCGAATGTTTACCAGCCATAACTTCGTAATATTGTAGACCAGGAATACAATTTTTAAATCATTTTAAAATTCGAAAAAATTCTATTTAGTGATGCCTGTTTTATTCTTGTTACTGCACTATTTTGTTATTACCACAAAATTTTTAATTATAGTTCGAATAATGTGCACACAAATAAATGTATTTTAATATCTTCACTGAGTGTAGTGACATAGTATAGTGATGACTAACAGACTGCCTGTGTTGACCGGTCATTTTTTCTTTTTTTTTTTTTATCGAAATCTTGGAGAAGAAAGGAAACAAAACAATGTTAAATAAATAAAGTGTATATTAATGGAATATCACACTCATATTCTAATAAAGTATACAAATATATACAAAGTAAGCTAGATATCATTTATTTGATTCAGGTCTGTACCTAGTGGTAAGGTCTTGACTACAGGACCAGAGGGTTCTAGGTTCGAAACCCGATTCCACTGAAAATCCTTTGTGTATGTGGATCTGTAGCACGTGAAATCATATGTAGGGGGTCAAATGTCCTCCTGCTGGTGTGGTGCAGAAGTTTGGAAAGGGGGTGCCAGCTCCGGTATCATCATCACCTGACTGCTATTCAAAATTATGAGTACGTCCCTTGTGTTGCTTTAAAATGGGACTTTAATCTAACTAAACTATACAGGATCTTATCGAGGGGTGGCACGATTGATCGCCGCCAAGGGCGCAAAAATGAAGATAAGAGTTAGATTGGTACTATCTGCTGTGTAAATAAAAAAAGAGAACGAGCCCCCTGTGGGTGATTAAAAATTACGGGATAGCTAGTAACTGCCCTTTGTCTTGGTGGTGGTGATGAGCCAGACAAGGATATAAAATTTGCTAAATCTGTGTAAGGGAGGGATAAGGAATTAACAAAAATGTAGGACGTAGAGGGGGAGCAAGGCCGTCTTAACATGTTTTTGCTAATGTAATTTGATGCCCCATTAGAACCGTAGCTAGGAATTTGAGCGCCTTCCTTATATAATAGAGAAGCAAGAAGTAGAAAAAAAAAATCGTCTGTTCTCTCATTGACGTCTTACAATTTTGCTTCTTGGCGTCTTTACGAAATAGGATTCTGCGAGCCAGCTCCCGCCACCCACCCACCCCTAAAGAAATAAACATACATAATTAATTTTAACAGTTACATTATAGTTATAAAAGTATTCATACGTTGCCTCTATATGAATATTTTTTTTGAACTGATATCAAGGATTATATAGCATAACAAAATCGATGGCTAATCGCATTTTTACTTTTAATATATTTAAAATTATGATTAAATCAATTTGTTGGTTAAAATAAAATCCGTACAATAAATTTTAGGCGCCTCTGGGCTACAGCACAATTAGCCCATTGTCTGTGGCCGTTCTGTCACGATCGCCTCGGTACGATCCTGATTTGATTGTGCTGTAAACAGCACCTCATATCTTTCTTACATTGTTAGATCCATTTTTGAGTATCTTTCCAGGTACCCCTGGGCTTAAAATGTTATGCTAATTGGTCCATTGTTAATTATCTTGCATTGGCTCACCTCCACCCAGTTGGAAGTGATGCTGGAAAAAATATAAATGCATATACAAACACGTTAATTTTTATTTATTTAAATAATCGATTATAGAAAAAGTACCTCCTCCCATTTACGGATTTTCTCCAGAGTTTGCTACATTGTTGAAACAACCACTTGGCTAATTTCATCCCCCTAGCTTATCGAGTTTTATCATGCTCACAGTTACAAGAACTAGCAAAGACACAGTTCCAAAAATGTTTTTTCGGAATTAGGGAGGTCTGAAAAGTTGAAATTTTTGACGATTATAATATTTTCTGTTTGTATTCGAAAAAGTAACAAGTCAAATTTAAAGTTAACACCATTTGGGTGGAACAGGTGGGAACCAAATACCATTTTATATATTTCGGGTTCACTATTAAAACCTTATTTCTATGCGTGTAGTTTCCATGCAAAATAGAACAAACTTCCAATCCGTCTGCAAAAGATAACTAATTATAAAATAATGAATTTTGAAAAAATATGTAGAGGCAAATGCAATATTTAGCTTGAAAATATCATTTCATATAATATTTCATTTTGCTTTGTTTTTTATTCTTTTATTAAATTTCTTCTCCGATGTTTATTTGTTGACTTAAATTTAACCTTTTGAACTTTAGAATTCAGTTTTAAAAATATTTAATAAGATGGAGTCAGAACTTTGTAAAAATAAGAATTTGAAAGTGATAGAACAAAAAGTTGAATAGAAATTATTGTTTCGTCAATTGTTCTATCATAATTTTTTTTGTAATGCTTTGCAAAAACAGCTATTATCTTAATATAAATAAACATTATTGTGGCTATGTTCCACATCTCCTCCTAAACCAATGGACAGTTTTCAACCAAATTTTGCACTCTTATTATTCAGGACAAGGGGAAGACACTTATGAAAAGTCCAAAAGTTAATTAGAAATTAACCGAAACCCCATTTTCCCGCCGTAACTTCGGAGCAAATTGTTTGACAGAAAATATTTTTATACCATTTTAAAGTTAAAAATTTTACCTTTCAATGATACTAATTTTATTTCTGTGACATTTTCCCTTCAATTTTTATTAATTTTTAAAACTTGAATAATTGTTAATTACGTGCAGACGATTTTGAAATGACGCAAATTTATAGCTACTCCGTTGCTAGGCAACACTAAATTACCTTTATTTCTGAAAATTTTGCTTATTTTTATAAACATATAATATAAAGCAGAAAATGCATGTATCTGTCGGTCTGTCTGTCAGAAGAACTCCTCCTAAACGGTGAAAGGTAGCGACATGAAATTTACACACGACATTCTAGAGCATATTTCTAGGTCAACGGTGCTATTTTCAACTTTCAGAGTTAATTAGTTCTTAAGATATTTAATTAAATAACGAAAATTAGCCTCTTTTAAGCCTAATGCTTAGACGTTTTTTTGCCAATAGCTTCTGAAATATTTATTAGACAACAATTATTTTTATGCCATTTTAAAGAGCGGAAAATTATATTTTTAATGATATTAATTCTATTGCGATGAAGTGTTTTCTCCGATTGTTATTAAGGTTAAAAAAAATATTTTTAACAATACTTTTATAGAAATAAATGCAAGCAAAATTACTGTCTTGCGCGCGGGCTTTTTCCAGTGTTAAAGTTAATATAAGAAAATATTGCTTTCTTTGAGCATAACCAACAAAGTAGACTTTTCACTTCCGGTTTCCTATTGTCGTAGCATTTAGAGCTTTTAATACGGTTACACAGTTATCCAATGACGTTAGTGAATTATTCTCTCGATGTTTTGTTTAATTTTCACAAATTTTGAACTGATCCTAATGAGTGTGTGCTAAGCCTTCAAGGCTACTTAGTCCGGTTCTTATCGTAGGAAATGCAAAAAGGGAGGTGGAGGGGGGAGATGTTCTAACGGTCTATTTGTCGCGAGAACTCCTCCTAAACGGTGAATAATTTTGACATGAAATTTGCACATGCCATTCTGGGGTCCGTTCTTAGATTAATTCCACTCTTTCAAACTTTCAAAAAAATTACTTCCTAAGATATTTAATTAAATAACAAAAAATAAGCCAATTTTCGGCGTTTTATCTCAGTTTTTCGCCAATAATTTCAGAAAAATATATTGCACGTAGATTATTTACATACTGTCTTAAAGAGCAGAAAATCATCTTTTTAATGATTTAAAATTAAGTGTTATGCGTCCTTTTTCTTAATTTAATAAACATTTCACATTTATTTCATACACAATTTGGAACAATGCTTTCTGTTATTGGAATTAAGTTCAAACCACTGATCGTTTTATCAAATCCTTCATTCCGGTATTTTTGCCATTGTGAAAGTTATGATAAAAATATTATTTTCTTTTAATGTTAACAGAAAGGGAGAAATTTCATTTAGCTTTTATTTCATAGCATATACTTCTTTCAATATGTTTGCGCCACAACACAATGATGTTAATTACTCTCTTTCCGCAATGCTTCATTTAATTTTGCAAATTTTTAATGATCATAATGAGTGTTTAAAATCCTTCAAGATTGTTGAGCCCACTTCCTACCGGAGGGAGAGGGCCCAAGGAGAAAACGAAAGAACACTATGCGGTCTTTTCCGGTCAGTGACAAAAACACTAAAGAGAAGAGAATTGTAGTCCGGATAATGGCAAAAAATAAACGATACGAAAGAGTTTCTGCTGTCGCCATACCAATGATGGAGAGGGGAAAATGGAGTACGAAGGACTACGAGTTGCTTACCAGGTGGTTCAAACTAAAGAGAGAAAAAGAAAAGGGTGTTTCACTGCTGGTCCAAAGGGTTAGTTGATTAACGAAAATCAACGAAAGACGCTTCCTCGGAAAACACTTTTAGTAAATTGAAAGTATTATAAGTTTCTTGGACTTGAAAATATTTTTATCCCGAGCAACACCGGGTATATCAGCTAGTATCTCAATATTTGTTCTTTGGAATTGTTTCGTCTTGCCTAATTGCGTGTATTTGAGAAAGAGTTTCAATTTTCAACAGATTGTAAATCAGTGGTGTGCAAACTATTTTCATTTCAGACCCCTCACTTTGTGTAAAATTTTTTCGCGACCATGTTTTTTTTGAAGAAAAGCCTTATATTTTTATCGTTAAAAAATTTCTTTGAATTTAGCGACCCCCAGAGGGATCGCGACGCGCAGTTTACGCACCATTGTTGTAAATGATCAGGAGGGAAAACAAACAAACAAAAAAAAAACATTTTTCCTATTTTTAGGTAAATATTGCTTTCACAAATAAACATTATTTCGCAATTTCTCTATAAATGTTCAGACACACGTCACAGAACAATACATCATACACATCAGAAAGAAAAATATTAGAGAAAAATTCCCGCTCTAATCTCCCATTTTTGGGGAAAACGGCCATTTAGAAACTCTTTCCCACTTTTATTTATCTTCCTTTCCGAAATTCCCATCTCTACCCGCATAAATCCGTCCGGTTTCACCGCTTCGGAATACTCTTCACGTATCTGGCATTACCGGCAGATTGGAAGTTGGCGGTCATATCTCGAATATTGGCGATTATTTTCACATTTAGCTTCCGTTTTCTTTCTTTCTTTTTTTGGCGCCAAAAATTTTGACGGATTAAAGAGATTGGAAGTTCTATGGAACGCTATTTTAAAAAGCCGCTTTTCATCCAGAAGACTCTTTTTACGAATAAAAACGGCATTTTGACACGACTTTCGATTTATTTTTGATGTTTTATTTTATTCTGCTCAATTTCTTAGCCTTCTAAAGCGATTTTTATTTTCACTTATGTTGAGTTAATCAGGATCTTCCAGATGTCGTTCATATAAAATTCGTTTTCTTAGACTTAATTCTTTTATGTAAGTCGCCAAGATTGTAGATTCGTTAATACAAAATTCATGGCATTTGAATTAATTATTTCTAGTAAAAATTACTAAGGTGAAAATTCATTAATAACGAACTTGTTGCTCAGAGTGGGTTCCAAAAAAGTCCGAACTTCCGCTACTAGCGCGAGGCTGTGTTTTCTGTCGCTCCGACAATTTCAACCTTTAAAGTATCATAACTTTGCAACCACAAGCCGAATCTTAAAATTTTTAGTTGTGTGTGTGCCATAGGAAGAGCTCCTCACTCTCAGTGACACATTGGATTACACGATTATTTCTTCCGGATTTACTAGTACCAAAAGTGGATTTTTCCATGCCGGATAATCCGCCAACCAAGATGTCCGGCTAACTCACGAAGAGTTGGCCAGGGTAAGTGCCCTAAAACTTTCTCTGGCTAATTGTATGCACCATGTAGAGCGTTCCAGTATTTTTAGTTTTGCTGTACCATTTTTTGTTAATTTTATATGATGTTTTGAAAATTTTTTGTGTGCTCGGGCTTGACTTCCGGTTTCCTTTCTACCTTCGTGTTTGCAACTCTATATCTTTTGTTCCTTCACTTTCCTCACTTTTACTTTTTAATAGTTTCTCTCACATCCTCTGCTTATTTGTTCCTTCTTTGAATCTTTCATCTATCAACAATACTTCGAAAGTTATAAACATAAAAAGAAAACTTCATGGTGTCAAATTTGAATCTTTTTCACCTAGTCAAGTAAACAACCTTTTACAAAATTCTTTACTAGTTACACAATTGACCAATTAGAAAAATTTGAACTCTCTCCCCATCATTTAGGCGTTTTTCTTTCATTTAAAACAAATCTCAACTTTCTACCATTTTTTTTAATCAATTAAAATTCCTTTAAATGAAGCCCCTTCTCTGTTTTTCGTTGCAGACACGGAGTGATTGGAATGGGACGGGTAATGATAGCTCGAGCAAATTTAACGTGCAAATTTTTTTTAATTTTCTAATTAATGTTAATTAGTTTTCTGTTTTCTTTTTTGGGTGGTAAATTGTATATCTCAATCTATAAAAAATTACCTTTCTTCCAGTATAATCACATTTAACTCAGCTTGATTATAACATGTTTTATCATTGTGATCTGTAATATTATAATTCTTCATATAATAAATTTTGTATTGAAATCCTCCATTTATTTCTATCCGCCATGTTGTGCTCAGGGGGTTGTTGTTTGACCCAGACAGGGAGGCACCAGACTTCCTCCAATATTCAAATATCTTCGTTGCCACTTAAATTAAAACGCTAAAATAAAATAACAGCCATCAACATCATCAACGATCAAATGTTTTAAATAATAACTTAGCATCTGGCAATTCCATTATTATTCTAAAAATCTTAACTATCAAATCTGGCAATATACTTGAAACAACACAAAATTTTTTCCCTCCTCCCCCCCTCAGGATCGGATAGGGGCCCTGGGGGCACGTCATGGCGATATGTATAATAATTAACATTAACACTCTCATTTAATTAAGTTTTTCCTCCTAAAGAGGGGCCAATTAAATTTTCTTTCCCCTTTTCTTAATCATATGTAAACACTCTATGTTGTTTGTCCAGTTCCTATGGCAATCATGTGCTTTTTGTAATTGTTGTATTTTTTTATTGTAAATTTACTTGATTAGTTTTTACTTTTTCATTTCTAATTAACTCTCTTTTAATTAAGGGCCCTCCAAACTTAGTGACATAGCTCTACCCACAGTTATACATGCTACTAATTTTTTAAAATTTTTAATTGCCAGTTTCTCCCCCTTTTTTCACCCCCTTTCTAATATCTTGTTTTTCCATATATCTTCATAACTATAAGCCCTAGGGCGCCAAAATTTGGCACCAGGGTAGCTTGGCACAATATCTATCTCTGTTCCAAATTTCATATCTTTACCCTCATTCAATCAAAAGTTATTAGCAAAAACAATTAAAATAATTAATCAAAAACTGCGAGTGTTTTTTATCAATAGTTTTATAACATGGGAAATACTTTAGCTTTTCCCTTCTTTCCTATTAGCACCAGAGCTCCCATTTTTGGTACACAGATAGCACCCACATTCCTCATCACACTCATAAGTTTTTTCCCCCCTCACTCCTTTTCTCCCCCCCTTTTTTTTTAAATATAGCACATGGTTCCACAGCACCCTACCCTTTCTTACATTCCACTCATTCTTCATTTATTATTATTTTTTTTTCTCGCTCTGCATGGTGCGTGCGGGTTTGGGGATTGTGGGGGTAACTGCCCTGGTCTGCTCTGGGTTTATTATCCTTTCCACATAACTGAATCAGCATTGTATAATTGAACTATTTAAATTGAACTTTAGTGTTTCAACTATGGGGCGACCCAGGAAGAATCAACAAAAAAATGACACCGACAATCAAACATCTCAATCTTCAACTAGAGAAAGATCAAATTCTACTTCTTCGGAAATTTCAACATCTTCTATTGTTTCCATCGATAAGTACAACTATGAAGACGCATCATTCACAGAACTTGTAACAGAACTTAGGAAAGTAATAAATGGTGGCACCACAACGACAACAGACCAAGGCGGCTCAAAATATAGAGCATATCTAAAGATGGATCTTTCCCACAAAGCAAATAAATTGATAGACGCGATGGAATTCAAATATCATCTGCCATCCTCTCAGCATCACGTGAAAGAAACGAAAGATTCTAGCTGCATCACAATGATAGAAACAAGTGAGCAGGGTATGCAAACTCTACCAACAAAACAACAGGCAAAGCCAACAAGCGAAGATCTGGTAGAATTAAAAACAGCAAGTTACGCCACAACCTTAAAGAAAAACATCGAAGTTCCCAAACAGCGACCAATTCAACCAACCGTTCTCCTTTATCATAAGGAACTCTATAACGAAGATAATCAACAGCTGCCAAAGAAAGGAATTGAACACCTCCTTCGAGAAAATCTATCATGCAATGAAATCTCTTTCAGCAACATCAAGACAGTTCGCAATAACGGCATAGCGATCACATGTCGAAAGGAAGAGGATGTACAAGCATTATTGGACAAAATCGAAAACTCGGAATCTCTTAACAACGTCATCACAGCCCGTAAACCAGCAAAACGACATCCAAGTATAATAATTTACGGAATTCCAGATCAAACAACAAACGAAGAAGTCCAGGACTCACTTCGACATCATACCGGAATCGACAAAGATCTTAAAATAAGATTCAAATTGAGGGGAAGAACGCAGGGAACATCCCACTGGGTTCTTGAAACCCCATCAGAGGAATTTAAAAAAACAACATCGATCAAAAAACTCCCCATTAAATGGAGTATGCATAATATCCGAGAATTCTTTCACATAAAAAAATGTCAGAAATGTCATGCCTACGGCCACCTTTTCAATTCCTGTAAGAACATCAAACCTTTCTGTGGCTTTTGTGGCAACAGACATCCAATTTCGCAGTGCAGAGCCTCAATCCCATGCTGCATAAACTGCAATGATGAAAACAGACGAAAAGGAACCAAACACAGAACTGATCACACAGCTTCCTCACAGTTCTGTACAATTTATATGAAAAACATCAAAACATATAAAGCAACTAGAGACTACTGATGGCACACCAAATTAACGACTCAACAGCGAATATAGGGTTAAACAACCCACCTTTAGTTAACCAAACGAATAACTCTACATCATTCAACCATAACTTCCAATGGAATATAAGATATAACAACAAGGAAAAAATTAAAATCCTGCAAATAAATTTACAAAAAGCAAAAGTGCCCACAGCTATGCTAGCCAAAACAGCAAAGAAAGAACTACCAGACATTATATTGGTTCAGGAACCTTACGTAAAAGATAACAAAATAGAAGGACTTCCAGGTTATTGGAAGAGTTGGTTGTCCAAAAACAATAAAGCCGGAATAATTGCCCTTCCCACCTGTAACAATCCAATTTTCCTCCTATCTGGCAACGATATTGTAGCGATCAAAATTCAAGTTAATTCAAGCCCTCTTTCAATTATCTCATCATATTCTTCTCCATACTGCGAAATAGACCAAAACCTCAACGAAACATCTAATCTAATAACTTCTTTACAGGGAGAAGATTATTTAATTGGCGCAGATTTAAACGCACACAGCCAATCATGGGGTTATAGTGACTTTGATACCAGAGGAGAGAAAGTCCTAAATTTCATCTCTTCATTAAACAGTCAACTTCTCAATACCCCAGGCGCTCCCCCATCATATGAACAGAGAAATACCAAAGGATGGCCAGATGTAACAATAGTTTCCTCTACAGACCTGGTCAACAATTCTAATTGGCAGGTTCTTGAAGACCTAGAATCTTATAGCGATCACAAATTTATTCGTATAATAATTAACAGAGACCAACATATATTATCCTACAATCGCTTTAAGACTATATTTGGAGGACACAAAAAATTTCAAAACATCATAAAATTAAAAGCCCAAAATATCCTGCAAAGAATTTCAAATACTAATACACCAGAGGAATTGGATGATCTCACCACATTTCTCCAACAAGAGATCAATATGGCTTGTAGGAAATCTTATAAATTAAAGAAAACTCCTTCTACACCAATAATCTCGTGGTGGAACCCCCAGCTAGAAACCAGAAAGAAGGAAATTAGCGCCCTCAAAAGAAGAGCACAAAGATCATTCGACGCAGAAAAAGCGCATTTTCAACTAAAAGCAAAAATTAAACAATCAATTTTCAAAAAAGAAGTTCTTTCCGCCAAACGCAACTGTTTCAAAAGGAATTGCACTCAGGACGAAAATGTTTATGGCAAATTCTTCAAAATTGCCTTCAAGAACTCAGCTCCCCCCACGGATTTATTTACCCTCATAGATAATCAACAAAGAGGTTCTCCAAGAGATATAGCAAAGTCAATACTTAAAACTCTATATCCAACTACAATAGAAACAACAAACCAAATACAATCACCCAAACAACCAATTATTGAACCACCGTTTACCAACAAGGAACTAAAGGAAATCATTAGATTCCTACCAACAAATAAAGCACCAGGCAATGATGGAATAGACTTCATCATAATAAAACAACTTTTCCAGGCTTGCCCATCTATTCTCCGGAACTATTACAACAAATGTTTACATCTACAAAAATTTCCAACCCCTTTGAAGGAAGGTATCATTGTTCTCTTTCACAAGAAAGGTAAAGAGGAAAGAAATATTTCATCGTATAGACCGATAACGTTACTGCCAACACTTGGCAAAATACTTGAAAAGTTACTCCTTCAAAGGTTCAACTATACACTAGAAAAAGAAAAGAAACTACATAAATTTCAATTTGGCTTTCGTGAAGGAAAATCGGTTGACCTGGCACTCCATTCATTAATTTCCAAAATCTCTGAAGCAAAACAAAAAGGCCTACAAACACTTTTCATTTCTATCGACATAAAGGGTGCATTTGATAATTTGTTGTACTCTTCTATCAAAAACTCAATAGATAATATAACAAACAAAACCAATGTCACAGAATCTTTAAAAGATATCCTCAGCAACCGGAAGGTCATCATACAAACGCAAGAAGGCCCAGCAATTTGGCAACAAACAAAAGGATGCGCACAGGGTTCCTGCAGCGGTCCAGCTTTTTGGAACCTGGTTGCAGATAATATCCTAAAAGCAAACTGGCCACAAAATGTACACCTGCAGGCCTTCGCGGACGATTTTGCCTTTGTTATCTCGCACAAAACCAAAGATGGAGTTCAACAACTAGCTAACAGAGCAATAACAACCTTCTCAAACTGGGCAGAACTAAATAAACTACAAATTTCATTGGAAAAAACAAAATATATGTATCTAGGCAATCTAATAAATCCAGCAAGAATCAAATGGAACAATACTAGAATACAAAAAGTATCAACTCTCAGATATCTCGGAATTATCATAGACGACAAGCTTAAATGGATCCCTCATATCAAGGAAAAAGGCACAAAAGCACTACAACAATATCAACATTTTCAAAGAATAGCCGGAAAGAATTGGGGACTCACAACAGCCAACCGAAAATTAATCTATAAAACAGTAATTGAGAGAATGCTGTGCCATGGCGCAGTCGCATGGGCGCAAAAAATCACAGAAAGCATGAAGAGGAAACTAAATACCATCCAACGGAAATTCCTTTTACTAATAACAAAAGCCTACCATACAACAGCCACTAATAGCCTCCAAGTAATAACAGGAATCCCTCCTCTTCATTTAACAGCGAACAAAGAGGCAAAATTCATAAAAATTTCCAGACTAAGATTACCAACACAGGTCTTAAACACTCCATTAGACCCAACAAAATATGAGGTTATCCAAAGAGGACATCAAATGCACCCAGCAAAATTTCTGATTGACAAACAAATAACCACCCAACCTCTTAAAGAGTACCCAACAGCAAATTCAACATACACAGACGGCTCGAAAAACGACGATGGCACAGGGTCTGCATTTTGTTGCTTCGATGAAGAGAACAGAATTTCGTCAACATGGATGGGCAAGCTTTCCAAGGAAAACAATGTGTTCCAAGCGGAACTCCAAGCCATCTTACAAGCCATTAAACATCATGAGAATGCTTCAAGCAGAGTAAATATTTGGTCGGACAGCCTTTCTAGCCTTCAGGCCATACAAAATCCCACATCTCCACATCCAATAGTAAGAAAAATTCAACTCCAACTCCAAGAACGAAACAACATCAATATTGGCTGGATCAAGGCACACACTGGCCACCTGGGAAATGAGTCAGCCGACGTCCTGGCGAAAAGAGCCATAACAGAGGGGTCAAATTTGGAAATTCTAAAACCAATAAGTCATCTAAAATATATCTTAAACAAGGAGATTCTACAAGAATGGAAAAAGGAATGGGACAAAGGAACAGTTGGCAGACTAGTTCACGAAATCATACCTATCCCTTCTTTCAAACTACATAACTGGTCCCGTTATGAAATTATGTTCTTTTCAGAACACGGACCTTTTACATCATACTTAAAAAGATTCAACCTCCGAAACTCCGACCTTTGCAGCTGCGGAGAGATTGGGACACCACTACACTTTGCCACTTCATGTATTCTAACTGAGAGCTGGCATTTCAAAAAGCCAAGTGATTCCAACATCTTACAATGGAAATTGGGTATCCTTAAAAACACAGGCTCAAGGACTAGATTGAAACAACTACTGGACTTTATTATAGACAACGACTTCTTAATTAATGGACCCTCATCATCTCTGTAAACAGATATTTGTGAGAGAGAAGCATAACATTCATTTTTTTTTCTTTTTATATATAAATACTTTATAGGTCATCCAAATGTATCACAAGTTTTACAAACGGATATTTCCTGTAAATAGCATTATATTTCTCTTAACCTCCAAATGATTCGAGAATTATCATATTATGTATGTATTGTAAATAGCCCATTAACTTTTTACTTAATCACGACAATTACATTACTTCATCTTGTCAATTACCCCAGCAGTAAAATACTTAATAGTGTTGCATTTAACAGTTTCTATCTTTCAGTACAACTAACCAAGTATACAACGAACGCAGGTTTGTAATGAAAATTATTTCAGGCAGTTGATAACAGAAACTTCTTTATTATATGCAAATATTACCTCATATTTCATCGATTGGTATCGTATTTGTAAGTAACATTTCAATTTTTTCAAATGCACTTGGTTACTCAAAATGAATGTTTTGTGAGGCACTCCCAGTATAACATATGAAACTATTCTGTCTGAATGTTATTAACATTGCTGTGAATAATTTTTAGCCATAATTAACCTTATTATTCGAGGAACGGGAAAAGGTATGCAATTCCCAACAGGTTTATTATCTCCATTTAGCCTCTCTTTGGAAGGGGCATTAGAGCATAATCTCAATAATCA